>JAWNPD010000002.1:1070000-1174223 GCA_035045305.1 Drosophila maculinotata | reverse complement strand
AGAACTGAACAATCTTTTATGTCCACCTATACATACGTATTTACTTGTACTCAGGTACGTAAATAATATATGTATACTCAAATCTGAAAAAATACACTTATGCATGTTGAAATCTATTTATTTATCATATGAAAATAAATAGGACAAATATTTTGTATATTGTAAAAAAATATATAAAAGCTAGTTTTTATATTTTTATATTTAAAGTAAATTATATTGCGAATAAAAACGTATGCACATATGTATTGAAAAGCTTTAAAATGTCAGAAAATAGCTTTTTTACTTAGCTCGAAGAGTTTATCGATTTTAAAAACAAAAATATATAAATAAGCAAAGAGTAAGAAACATATTATAAATGACAAATGCTAATGGGCTACTGATATACATAGCTCTTAACATAAGACGATTACGATACATTAACAATTTAAGGAGACCCTAGTTTTTTAGAAAGCTTTCGTTTCTGAAATAAAAGTTTCTTCAACTTTCTGCCTAATGAACAGCACTCCTCAAATTAACTATTTATTTCGAAGCTGTTGATGCCATATATTTCGCACAATTTTAAAACTTGAGCCAAAATCTAGAAGATTGCTGGATCGAAAATCTCCGTTTCCAACCAAAGCACCTCTTCTTAAAGTATGTTGTTTAACAGAATGTAAAATTAGGACAATGAGAAAGCTTCTCATATTATGCTTATGCAGAAGCCGCGGCGCGTAACATTCTGTGAAAAAGCTGAGGCATCAAGTCGAACTTATAAGCTCAAAAAGGCATACAAAAGCTTACTGCGGTAGATTCATCGTTAATATATGTAGATACATCAAGAATAGGTTATTATCGGCTAATTTTCGGGGAATTTTTGTTATAATAGCCAAATTGCACTTAACAAATTTGTAGATATTTTCGCAAATGACATGTAACATATTTGAAAAGGAAATATTGGTTTATTACTTTTGGTATACATGCACAGTCAACTGTTCCATACCAAATCCAAACAAAGTGACAAAGTGGCCAGATTGCTATACAACATGTGCCGAGAGTTCTGGCAACTCTCACCAAAAAAACGAATTTCATTTTAATTTCGTTCAAATTAAGTTCATACTTAAGAAATTTGTATGGTTTTGGAAATATGGTAAGAACTGAATGAATTATATATATGCATGTATGTATGTAAGTATATACATAAAAACCAGCTAAACTGTGACATTACCAACATTGTTTGTATCTGAGAACTGCAATTATAAATATTCATATAATAAATATTCTAAAATATCCAGCAATGAAGATTGAATAATTTCGATTAAATTAGTAAAATAACCTATTTGTATGTATGTTTACGTTTGGTGGCATAACCCCCAAATCATAAAAGGCTGTTCGCGCCCAATTTTAAACAGAACAGATGTTTCACGAATGTCTCATCGATATTTCGATATTCTGTGCTTGTGCAAGGAGAGCACAATATTTGATTTTTTAAAATTCAATTAAAGTTTTTGTTTAAAGATTAGTACTAATTAGAAAATATGCCGATCCATCATTACCAGCACAGCAAATACAAACCAAAGTAAATACTCTCAAGCCAACGTCTGAACCAAAATATGGAATTTTTGCAGTGCAAACAGCTAGGAAAAAAAATTGTAGTGGAAAAGCAAGTAAGCACTGTTACATAAATTGTCATCTTTGTAACATTAAACGGTGTTCAAAAAGTCAACTTTTCCGACTAGCACAGTAAACAGCCCTGATTCACAATTTACGTGTAAACTTTTCCCAATCAGCTGTGTTCTGCTTGTAACTTTATTTACTTTTTGATTTGTTTCCGATTTGTCTTATTTCAATTTTAATAGTTTGTTTTTGTCTCAACTGTTAAATTTTGTGACAATTTATTCACTTTTAGCACTAAATTCAACTGAATATCGACAGATTAGCTCGTCCAGGTTGCATTTTTCCTGATACCCTGCATCTTGAACACCCTAATTGAATTCATAATTCAAAATAACAGAGAGCTTTTGTCTTGTGTGATGTGGTGTGCAATAGAGCTCTCGAGCGCCATCTATCGACATAAATGCATGCTGATTTGATTTGGTGAAACAGCTTTTCCGTTTGAAATTTAGTGAGAACAGCTGCTTATGATTTAAGGTTCTACCGCAAGAGCGTCAACAAAATCGAATGTATACATTTTTTTTTTTCTTATAGAATTGAATTTATTTATTTTAAATGTTGAAAAACGACAAGAATCTTCTTTGCCGAATATTTTTCCATTTATCGATTGGTTAATGGTCTAAATGTTTATTGTTTCCACATCTCTCCATTTTTGCGTGACATAAACAAGATGCAATTTATGAGTTTGATGTGATTAATTTGAATTACTATAGATGAACAAAAATATAAATGATTTTAACAAATTTTTTCAAAAAAACCAAACTGACGTCCACCAAATACAACTGTTCCAGTGCAACGAATTTTAATCTCAAATTCAAGTTTTGTAGTTGTTCTGTCGATACAAATTGTATAAATATTGCATAAATTGTATCGATAGTGAAACAAACCCATTCAGATATATCGACATAAGCTAACATAAGTTATTTGATGTATCGATAGTTTCACAGCTGTAATTGTGTGGATAATGGGACAATAACATTGTTGAAATATGTTTTTGCTGCTTAGTTTACTATGTTGCTTGATTTAATGATGAAATATATATTTGTTTATATTAAAACGAATTGCAGGCTTAGCCAGAGATCATAGCCGCCTGACACTTTACCAATTTGGACACATTATGGCTATTGTGGAGTAAATGTGTTTTTTTGGCAAAAGGACGCCAATGGACACCGCTGACAACTAACGAAGAATTGAGGCTATGATTGTCTGCTGTGTAGGTCCTTATCCATCTTAGATACTTAAATATAATAATTGATAATGTAATAATACTTTAATTTATTCCAATTTTATTTTATTTGAATCAGATATTAAACTCCGTGTAATGATTACGGTGCTGCGCTAAAGAACTGAACAATCTTTTATGTCCACCTATACATACGTATTTACTTGTACTCAGGTACGTAAATAATATATGTATACTCAAATCTGAAAAAATACACTTATGCATGTTGAAATCTATTTATTTATCATATGAAAATAAATAGGACAAATATTTTGTATATTGTAAAAAAATATATATAAAAGCTAGTTTTTATATTTTAATATTTAAAGTAAATTATATTGCGAATAAAAAAGTATGCACATATGTATTGAAAAGCTTTCAAATGTTAGAAAATAGCTTTTTTACTTAACTCGAAGAGCTTATCGATTTTAAAAACAAAAATATATAAATAAGCAAAGAGTAAGAAACATATTATAAATGACAAATGCTAATGGGCTACTGATATACATAGCTCTTAACATAAGACGATTACGATACATTAACAATTTAAGGAGACCCTAGTTTTTTAGAAAGCTTTCGTTTCTGAAATAAAAGTTTCTTCAGCTTTCTGCCTAATGAACAGCACTCCTCAAATTAACTATTTATTTCGAAGCTGTTGATGCCATATATTTCGCACAATTTTAAAACTTGAGCCAAAATCTAGAAGATTGCTGGATCGAAAATCTCCGTTTCCAACCAAAGCACCTCTTCTTAAAGTATGTTGTTTAACAGGATGTAAAATTAGGACAATGAGAAAGCTTCTCATATTATGCTTATGCAGAAGCCGCGGCGCGTAACATTCTGTGAAAAAGCTGAGGCATCAAGTCGAACTTATAAGCTCAAAAAGGCATACAAAAGCTTACTGCGGTAGATTCATCGTTAATATATGTAGATACATCAAGAATAGGTTATTATCGGCTAATTTTCGGGGAATTTTTGTTATAATAGCCAAATTGCACTTAACAAATTTGTAGATATTTTCGCAAATGACATCTAACATATTTGAAAAGGAAATATTGGTTTATTACTTTTGGTATACATGCACAGTCAACTGTTCCATACCAAATCCAAACAAAGTGACAAAGTGGCCAGATTGCTATACAACATGTGCCGAGAGTTCTGGCAACTCTCACCCAAAAAACCAATTTCATTTTAATTTCGTTCAAATTAAGTTCATACTTAAGAAATTTGTATGGTTTTGATAATATGGTAAGAACTGAATGAATTATATATATGCATGTATGTATGTAAGTATATACATAAAAACCAGCTAAACTGTGACATTACCAACATTGTTTGTATCTGAGAACTGCAATTATAAATATTCATATAATAAATATTCTAAAATATCCAGCAATGAAGATTGAATAATTTCGATTAAATTAGTAAAATAACCTATTTGTATGTATGTTTACGTTTGGTGGCATAACCCCAAATCATAAAAGGCTGTTCGCGCCCAATTTTAAACAGAACAGATGTTTCACGAATGTCTCATCGATATTTCGATATTCTGTGCTTGTGCAAGGAGAGCACAATATTTGATTTTTTAAAATTCAATTAAAGTTTTTGTTTAAAGATTAGTACTAATTAGAAAATATGCCGATCCATCATTACCAGCACAGCAAATACAAACCAAAGTAAATACTCTCAAGCCAACGTCTGAACCAAAATATGGAATTTTTGCAGTGCAAACAGCTAGGAAAAAAAATTGTAGTGGAAAAGCAAGTAAGCACTGTTACATAAATTGTCATCTTTGTAACATTAAACGGTGTTCAAAAAGTCAACTTTTCCGACTAGCACAGTAAACAGCCCTGATTCACAATTTACGTGTAAACTTTTCCCAATCAGCTGTGTTCTGCTTGTAACTTTATTTACTTTTTGATTTGTTTCCGATTTGTCTTATTTCAATTTTAATAGTTTGTTTTTGTCTCAACTGTTAAATTTTGTGACAATTTATTCACTTTTAGCACTAAATTCAACTGAATATCGACAGATTAGCTCGTCCAGGTTGCATTTTTCCTGATACCCTGCATCTTGAACACCCTAATTGAATTCATAATTCAAAATAACAGAGAGCTTTTGTCTTGTGTGATGTGGTGTGCAATAGAGCTCTCGAGCGCCATCTATCGACATAAATGCATGCTGATTTGATTTGGTGAAACAGCTTTTCCGTTTGAAATTTAGTGCGAACAGCTGCTTATGATTTAAGGTTCTACCGCAAGAGCGTCAACAAAATCGAATGTATACATTTTTTTTTTTCTTATAGAATTGAATTTATTTATTTTAAATGTTGAAAAACGACAAGAATCTTCTTTGCCGAATATTTTTCCATTTATCGATTGGTTAATGGTCTAAATGTTTATTGTTTCCACATCTCTCCATTTTTGCGTGACATAAACAAGATGCAATTTATGAGTTTGATGTGATTAATTTGAATTACTATAGATGAACAAAAATATAAATGATTTTAACAAATTTTTTCAAAAAAAACCAAACTGACGTCCACCAAATACAACTGTTCCAGTGCAACGAATTTTAATCTCAAATTCAAGTTTTGTAGTTGTTCTGTCGATACAAATTGTATAAATATTGCATAAATTGTATCGATAGTGAAACAAACCCATTCAGATATATCGACATAAGCTAACATAAGTTATTTGATGTATCGATAGTTTCACAGCTGTAATTGTGTGGATAATGGGACAATAACATTGTTGAAATATGTTTTTGCTGCTTAGTTTACTATGTTGCTTGATTTAATGATGAAATATATATTTGTTTATATTAAAACGAATTGCAGGCTTAGCCAGAGATCATAGCCGCCTGACACTTTACCAATTTGGACACATTATGGCTATTGTGGAGTAAATGTGTTTTTTTGGCAAAAGGACGCCAATGGACACCGCTGACAACTAACGAAGAATTGAGGCTATGATTGTCTGCTTCGTAGGTCCTTATCCATCTTAGATACTTAAATATAATAATTGATAATGTAATAATACTTTAATTTATTCCAATTTTATTTTATTTGAATCAGATATTAAACTCCGTGTAATGATTACGGTGCTGCGGTTCGGATATATTAAAGAAGCCTTCTCTTTTGGTTGATACCTTTTTAAATGTACATTTATTCCGAATCAACCTTTGTCTGCTCTTTCGCTCAGATATGGGACTAAGCCGATATCTTGGCCGTATTTGGAAATTTTACTTCAGTCTTTGAAGGATTAATATATTATTTTGAGTCGTATTTCGATAATTACTTACACTTGCAAACTTACTTGCTGTCCATTTTCAATTGTAGACAAATGTTTGCAGTTGTCATCAAAACAAAAAACGGCTATAAATGTAAGGTGAATTTTCCAAAAATATTTTATGCAGTTTTCAATGAATTTTGTATGCCCTAAACCTATCAAACGAAGTTGTGCAAAATATGTAACACGCATAAGGAAACATCTCCGACCCTATAAAGTATATCTATTATGGATCACTATAAACAGCCGAGTCGATCTAGCCATGTCCGTCCCGTTCAAAAGTTATCGATAAATTTCGATTCCAGACCAGTGTTTTTGGACATAACTTGAAAGCTATAAGAGCTAGAGGCACCAAATGTTGTATGTATGTTCTCGTATGACATACAGAAGTAAAGAATATTTGACTTTCTGGATAGCTCTTCCCGATCCCCCAAAACATGTAACGTTCCGTCTTTTATCCACCTATGTAAGTTTGTACAAAAGTAATTAAGTTAATATGAGTTTATAGCTATTTATACATAATCTCGCTTTAAATATCAGATCGAACTGAAATTTTTAGGATGTAGATAATTCGGTATACTGCAACATAATCAATAAATAAAGCTAATCTATGAGGACAAATATTCGAGTTGCGGAGATGCCGCTTTTACCTTGTGACACCCATTTTCCAAATTTCAAACAGGGTATAAAAGACTTTTCGATGGCAAATTTGGAAAGCGAAAGTCTGACCAAGCATTGACTTCCGCATGAAATATCAAATAGAAAAAGGGTTAAAATGTTCGAATTCCTGTCAAAAAGGCTTTCCAGTAAGGGTTTGGCAGAGCACGAGGCCAACGTTGGCCAACCAACCATTGAAACTGTAGTAAAACTAGAGATTGTGTGCACCAAATCAATATGGAAATCAATAAAAAATCTATCCAGCAGAAGCTGTCACCCTCGAATAGTGCAAAAAAATGAAAAAAATGCACCCTTCAATCGACAAACGTACATGCATACATACATACATACATACATACATACATATATACATATAGACACGTATAGATTTAAATGAATATGTATGCATGTACTAGGGGTATTTGGGAATATGCAAGCTAGGCTGTTTTTTTTTTGTTTAAGAAATTAGCTACATAAGGGATGCTTATTTGAAAATAAGTGGAGCATTCGCTACATATTTCGAAACAAAAAGAAACTTGAAATTAAATATGTCCTGAGTTGAAATTAATGTGAAAATCATTATTTTAAACTGATATTGATTTTAACCACTGACTGTGGATGAGGGCTGGGAAGCTGCGAAATTTGACTGAAGTACTCACTCGTAATGACATCTCAAAGCCCACTTTTAGGAAATTGTGTGACACTGCTTTTAGAAAATCAATCACTCTATGGAAAATGTGTGGAAATGAATGTATTGCATATGCAATAGGTTATAGCTATAGCTTATCAATATAATCAAGTAATGCTACTTCTATCCCTACTCTCAGAACTTAACTCTTACATCATCTGTCCCACTTTTAGGTAGTCTATGTTTATTTGTTGTATTTATCTTGTATGTTCTATTCTTATTTCGCGATCTTCGTGACCGCAGGACCTCTCAGTCGGAGAAACGGAGAAAAGGCCCCATCAACTAAGGCCTTCGGCTTACACATTGATAAAAACTATACACTAGCCTGGAACTCGAACCCGGATCCTTGTTGTACAGTTGCCCGAATGACTTAGACAGCAGGACTACAGCGTTGTCAACTTAGTGACGTAACGTGCCCACAATTACAATTACAATTACACAACTCGTAACTTTTGTTGCCATGGACATACGAAATCGAAAAACAAAAATTTAAAAAGAAAGCCCACTCAACAATTGTATTGAATGTGTAAATACTTAATATGCATTTTGTTCAAACAGCGAAAATGAATTGTGTCTGTACAGTAAAAGTTGCCATTGAAGGACGACAGTTTCAGCTAGCTCAGAGGTTCGATCATGTTTGGGACAGGATAAAGGAGTTTTATTTTGTTTTAAAGTACATATATTTATTTTAATTTTTTATTTTAAATAAAATATATTTTAATAGATAGTGCTTTAGCAAACCATTTGATAAATATTTAGTTTATCTATTTTTTATTTTTATTTATTTGTTTAATGTTGACTAGAAACAGTCAGACAAAGAAAATTAAAATTTAAAATTACGTAAAATTAAAATTAAATATAAAAAATATATTTTAATGTAAAATTTGAATTTAAAATTATATAATTAATATCAAAAATATATTGATAGATATAATAACACAAAATCTAGAGGTGTTTAAAAATCATATCGGTCAAACATTTGTTGCAAGGATTGGGGAAAACCCAGAAAAACCCAATCAGACCAACAATTAATTAGTGTTAGGGATTAATGATTTGAAGAAGTTAGTAAATGTAAGATTAGACCAAAACAATAAAAATTATAAGTTAACAGTTAAGTGTTAAGAGAGAGAGAGAGAGAGACAGAGAGAGAGGGAGAAAAAAGAGACATGGGATAGTAGGAGTAAAGTAAAGAACAGTAGAGAAGAGAAACCAAGGAAAAATATATTACTCTGGACAGAATTGAAACTGTATTGTATTGTTCGCATAGTATGTATATAATTGACGTTGTTTTTCAAGATATCACGACCAACAAAGACCTGTTAAAAGAGTTATAATGCTCATGGCAAAATAAAATATTATTGACTATATATATATATACATATATAAATAAATGAAGTGATATTTGAAGTTAAAACATACGACTATTAACCTCTATTTAAATTATTTTGATATATTTTTTAGTTTAGTTGTTATAGCTGCTTAAAGTTTTTGTTAGGTGCTGGTTGAAATAAGCTGTGATCCACTGTATATATATAAATTAGTTAGCACATTGCCTCTGCAAATGTATAATTTGATTTCAGTCTTACTTCTTACTTTTGTTATATGAATATGTACTAGTAATTAAGATAGCCAAATTCAGTAATTATGTATTTGTATATTATTGTAGCATACATTACCATAATTGTAAAATAGAGTCTTCTTATCTTTATCAACATTTCCAAACTCTAAAATACGGTGAAAAGGCAAAGTACCAACAAAAACATTTATGTTACCTACTTACAAAAATTGGTTGTTGACGGTTTGCTTTTATAAATTATAATATTTAGGAATACATTGATTTATTTTTGTATTGGGTCAAAAACGCTTACTGCTATACCCAACACATTTCGTGGCAAAATTCAAATTGCTGCAAGTGTATTCAATATACATATGTATGTGTGTATAATCAGAATATTTTGAACATATGATGATATGATATGTAAATATGTATGTATAAGAAGGGAGTTATAGGAAGCATTCCAATTAACTCATATCTTACATTCTTCACGGGTCTTTTCTTTTCTTTTCCAACTTTCAAATTACTTCTTAAGGATATATATATGCATATATATGTATATACATATGCATGTTGAATAAGTATGTGTGTACACAATTTTCTTGTTTGTTGTATCTTGTGCAAAAAAAGCGACCAAAAGCAAACCCCTACGCACACATGCAAACGCATATTCATACATACATACATACATACGCGTTAACATACATACATACATTCATACAAAATATAACTCGCGGCAGGGGTATTTTTCCTTTTTTTTCATCACTGTGGATGATCTCGGTTTTTTATACATACACGATTTTCTTTTTTTTAATTTTGATGGTGTAGGGTGGCGACGCTGACGGTGCCGGTGGTGTTTTGAGTGCAGAAGGTGGCAAAAATTGTCCGCTCCCTGTTTTGAAACTCACATTCTGCCAGCCTGCCAGCCTGCCTGCCTGCCTGCCGCTATTGCGCCACCACCAACTTCATTATAATTTTGTCGGGGTTGTTTTTTCATTCGTTTTTTTTGTTGTATGTTCTTTATTCGCCGCATCGCTGATGCGTCTATGTGGCTCAGACGATACCCTCCGCACCGTAATTTCAAGTATTACAGTCGCTGGATTGTAGGACATTCGAATGTTTGTAATGGCTATGCACATGAAACGACACCCCCAAGTTTTTTTTTTTTGTCAGTCCGTGAAAAATTGGATAAAAAAAACGCTTGGCAGTTTTAGCATCTGAAATTCTAACATTGAATTATGGAATATCGATTTTTTGGTTTTGCGAAAATGAAATGGCTTCTTCCATTGGCAACCTTTTCAGAGAACATTTATCCCCCCATTATACATACAAGAAAAGGTGTGTAATTTAACAAGTAAAAATACAATATTTTATACTGCACGGCTCTGTGCCCGGGCTTCAAATAGTCTATAACTCATTCGCTCCCAACTTGGGAGTCCCAAGTATTATATTTATGTATAGAATATAATAGAATATTCGAATATAAATAGTATGTATATGAGCCCAAAATCAAATACTCTTCCAGATTTTACGAGGCGTTGTCTGTGCCAATTGTTTGCTTTCCATTTTGACTGTCAGTTTTTATACGTTTTTTGCCATTCATCAAGCGTTCCGTATTTTCACCCAGAAGAGACAACTTTCGATTGAATGAAAAAGAAAAGAGTTTCTTAAATCCGATTTGCAGCTCGAATTTTCCAAAACGATTTCTTATTGCTTACGTCCCAGAAGAAAGCTGTATAAAGTATATATATTCTTGATCACCATGAACAGATTAGTCTATCTGGACATGTCCGTCTGTCTGTGTTATAAAACAAGAGAAATAAAATAGATTTTAGTACGCTCTTGGATAACTTAAATACCGAATTTGGAACCCTTGCGCTAAGAGTTTTTACTTTCAATCTTGCATTTCTATAAATCAAAAAGTTTGCACCAGAACTTAGCTTAGCAAAATTTGACCGGAAGGGGTGAAAATGAGGTCACATAGAAAACACTCAACTGCAATAATATGTACTTTGAAGAGCTTAGTTGTTAGAGAGTTAGAATCGAACAGAGACACAAGTTTCAAGGCCCACTTTAGGCGGTAACTATATTATTTACCAATTGAATGCAATAAATTCAGAAATTAATATAAATATTATATGAGATGAAATGGCAACTACACTTATGGAAAAAGTAATAAAAACGCTCTGTTATTTTCATTATCTTAAAATTTTTGTAACAAAAGTTAAAACTGTGTTGAATTTCATTATTTTATTTTACATATATTGAATTATCTGAAATAAAAAGTACCAAAATTTTGTTTATAAAAGTTCGTAAAACAAGAAATAATTAAAATTTTTGTGATTAAAAAAAAAATAGAAACAAAAGACAACAACATCGACGGGGCATGGATTTCACCAGATAGGCCATAATCACTGGATCAATAGCATACCACTCGGCCTGAACTTTCTGCCACAAATCTTCTATGTTTTTGGTCGTAATGGCGCCAATTCTCTTTTCAATATCCCCCACAAGTGTGACAGAGAAGGCCACTCCATTAAATCAATTTTGTTATTCCGGAACCAGATTTATGCAAGTTTGGACGAGTGTTTGGGGTCGTTATTCTGCATGAACTCCCACTTCGAGGACATTTATTCCTCGGCATATGGCAGTATTACGCTGTTAAGGATATTATCAAATAAAATAACCAATTTCTTCCAAAATTTCTATTTCAAGACTTTTAATACTTTATAGTTTCAACCAATTACCAATTTTTGTTTCCAACTCAAACTCGTGGTCACTTAATAAATCAGTGAACACAACTACAAATTTTGGCGAAACTAGTTCAAAAATGAGAACATAATACCGTATAAGTACCGTTGCCAACTTTCCATGCACAGTTGGTTTCATACATATAATTATCGAACATAATTAATAATAATGTTTAAAGTGAAAAAGTGCATGCCGTTTCTATTATTTTGTCCATGAGTGTATGTACATATATATGTATATACAGTACATGCAATATCTACAGAGGCAAATACAGAGCGAACTGTGGTAAAAAAGAGGTTTAAACATTATATCCTATATATATATACACTGCTCGTCATCAGGTAGTATACCCTTGCAGAGTGCTCCAGTCGAGAGTGACCGACTAGGAGATACCCTGAACCCAGTTATTTCGCCCCATACCAAGTTACATTAAATCGTAAACAACTTCTTTGTTGATTTTCTGATCATAATGAAATTTGTAGGACATAAATATGGCATATATATTTAAATCAGTATTTCAGACCGATTGTTCCTATGACAGCTATAAGATATAGTGGTCCGATTTTGACCTAATTCAATCAATCTATATAAAATATAATAAAACTAGCAATTTCTGAGTTTGGTTAAGATAGTTTCAGAAACAAAAAAGTTGTTCATACAACGACTCATTTTTGAACAGATTGTTCCTATGGCAGCTAAGATATAGTAGTCAGATTTTCTGAGCGTGACAAAGATATTGACTTGTCTTGTCGTCCTGATCAAGAATATATATATTCTTTATAAGGTCGGATATGTTTCCTTCTATGCCTTGCCAATTTCTGGCCAAAATGGGGTGTCGGAGATGCTTCCTTTCTCTTACATACTTTTGCACAAATCCATGTTACCCTTTTTAGCCATTTTCAATGGTCATCGTCATCGTCATCGTCGTCGTCAGATTTAAAGCAAATTAACAAAAACCTCAGGCCGGGCGAGTTGTTTATTAAATGAGGGAATTATTTCATTTACCACTTGGTTTCAGAGCAGAGTAAAAGGTATTCAGTATCCAGTATCCAGTAAAAATGTGTAATTTTTCATATTAATAATAATATCATGTACATTAATAGCATTTATTAATATTTATGAACGCAAGATAGCATCATTAAAACAAACTTCACCATTGCAAAATTATAGTCACCCTATGCTCCATTTGAAAGAATTGGAATAATTTGCGAGTCTAACTACTAGTTATAGCACCGTTAAGCCCATGGCCTCCACTTTCCTTTGGGGTAGATTGTGCCAAATAGAATTATTATTATCTAGTAGATATCACAATCATTTTAATTTAATAAATACTAGCAATATTTCGGGGGCAAGCAACAGAAGCTGACCGGAGTGTCAAAAGTGTTAGCGAATCCGTGCAGTGAAGGTCGATGTGCTTTTGCCACACATTCGCCTAACCACCACTGCCACTGCCACTGCCACTGCACGGTGCACCCCACCCCTTCTATTTGACAAACCGTGGCCGCTACACGTCCCCAACATCCCAACATCCCAACATCCCAGCCCCCAACTCCTAATTCCTCAATGGGTGTGTGCGTGCTCTGGCTCTGGCTGTATAGTCCAATGCCTAAGTTTTCATCATATGCTAGTGCAAGTGTAAGGGTGAGGGCGCGATATCTTTGTCGTTGACAACGGTATCACAATCACGACTCGAAAAACATTCAAGCTTTAATTGCCTTTGTTTAATTTACCTTGGTGTGTACCGGAAATTTACAGGAACTTAATTTGTACTGCGTATGCTCTAACAGTCGAACAGTCGAACAGTCGGAGTGTCGGAGAGTCCGAGCAGAACCGGAGAATAGATGTTGTAAGTACGCTCAGATATGTGTGCCGTTAGCATTCTGGCTCTTTGTTCGTGCGTGCAAGATATTCGATTAGCTGCATCAATAAAAGGAGTCCAGGAGTCCACGAGTCCAGGAGTCCGTGCTGCTCCTCTGGCAAGTTTGTCCAGCTGTCGCACAGAGACCAACGAAATGGGTAACGGGGCAACTTGGCAACTTGGCAACTTGGCGTCTTATCCACGTAACAATCGAAAGTGTGAACATTAAGAGAATAACGTGCTGTTACCGTACTATTTGCTATGGCGTATCTTTTCCCATTCCATGTTTAGAAGTACGAATTTGTAGTAGAAACTGATCGGTATTCTGTTCTTAAAATGTTGCGCTTGAATCAGACTAAATGCTCTTCAAATATACTTAAAACGCATTTCATAATGTTCTTCAAGGTTTGAAAAATTAAGAACAATGCAAACTTAATTAAGGTCCAAAATTTCCACTTTGGTCTTGATCGGGGCTTTAAATGCCAAACGGAGTCTCTGAGATTCGAGGACAGACAAAGAAATGAATATATATCGACTTGCCTTTTCATAACTTCACATAACTGTTTTGTCTTAAATCAAGCTTGATTTGTGCTCAATTGATGTACGCCGTGACTTGATTCAAGACCAAACTGATCTCATCTCTGTGCTAAATGGGATTAATGTAAGTATTTGCGGTCTTAAATGTAGATTACACCTAACAAGACTTGGTTTAAGTTGTTTTGTACTTGAAAAGTGATTCTCTCGACATGAGTAAACCATACTTGAATCAAGAATACCCTGTCCATACTTTTCTTACCGGGTTGGATTGATTTTGATTTTGTTTCTTTGCTTTTCTCGCTTAGAAAATTTTAAGTTTTAATAACAATTTTTTTATAAGTTTGAAACGGATCTGGGCTAATAACAGACCTGAATTTCGACTAAAGGTTGAACAGTTACTGTTACAGTTACAACAACCATTAGCATTCTCAGGAAATATGTGAGACCATTTAACTTCCCCTTGCAATATACATAGATATTGTGATAAAGTTAAACTAAGTGGCCTTATCATAATGATGAAGCAAACGCTTATCCGAAATACCCACACAGAAAACCATTATTTGCAGAACTGGCATAGTTTCAATATCGATCTGAACAAATGTACATAATTCTTAATTTCTATTCATCATATTCCAAAGATGACAATTACTCCATCCAGCTGCCTCGTATCCTCCTTGATTTCCGATACTGTCGCTTAAGTTTGCCAGCGTTTGGTCATTACGCAATGTCATTGAAATATAATTAATTTCGTTACGGTCGCAGTTTAATTTTGGTTAAAAGCAGAAGATGCTGCTTCATCAGGGGCTCATACCTAGCCAAAGTGCTCATAAAAGACATAAAAGGCATAAAGCGCACATTTATTTGCTCGAATTGCATAATTATTGCCAAAGCTCCAGTGAGCGGGGCCCAATTGTCATTTCGCCAAATTAATGGAAAACTACGCATTTCTGAGCGGCCTCTTCCGGACGCACGCGTGTCAGAAATGCTCACCAACTCATCCAACTCATCCAACATCATCCCTCTGAATCGCTAATTCATTTTTTATGAATATTCCTATGTCTTATGAATCCACATTCATGGGCTGATTCTCATTTGCTCTCCCCATGTGTGTATGAACTGCACTTCCGATATCATCAATTATTTACAAGCGAAAACACATACAGGTCTCCGGTCCTCTGATTAGCAAAGTCAGATTTCGAGTCATAGTCAGCTACCATTGTCGTCACACATAACCCCCCCCCCACCACCACCACCACCCCCTTCACTTCCTGGTGGCCCCCCTTAAGCCAGTTAATGTTGATTAGTCGCTTGATACCTTCGTGTGTATGAACTTATGTATATATGTTTGTACATTGGACATATTTTATATTACTAAGTGTACTTATACACAATAATAATAAAGAATGCAGAAACTTTGGGAACATGCTATGTGATTGTTAAATATTAAATAACAATGCAGTTAGAGACAAGAGTTAATTGGGATTAATATTTAATATTAGTAATAATGGAAAAACAGCCATTTCGATATTACCACCAAATACTATCAAAAAATGCTAAATCGATACAATTTACTTATTTATCTTAAAAATATACCTTTGCCACATTTTTGAACATCATCTGTAATCCTTAAGTACATTCAATAGATTTTAAAATTATTTATTTATTTATTTAAAAAAAGCATTAAAAACTACAATTAAATGTAAAATTACTAACAAAATATATACATTTCTAAAAGCTAAATAAAAACAATTAAGAGTGGTCTAGTCGAGAGTGCCTAACTATGATATACCAGATCTTAATTATTCATAATTATTTATCTGCATTCGTACATAGAAACACACAATCACCACACATACAAACACAAGCTGCAAGCAGCGCGCTTCCTGCAATGCTTCTTCTTCCATTGCCCCACACTATGCTACATTGAATCGTAAATAACTTCTTTGTTTATTGTATGATCGTAATGAAATTTTTTGGACATTAAGATGAGAATACCTCCAAAAATCTATTTCTAATGGAATCGTGGGGAGGTATCCAAAAAGACATAATATTCGTCAGATATCAATAAAATAATAAAAGCTTGTATTCACCCGGCTAGATCAGTCAATCAGTCAAGACAAACGGTTTCATAGATAAGTTTTCAGTATGCGACGTGCTTAATTTGAATATGGTATCACCATTTTTGAATATTAAGAGCATCAATTCAGCTTCATGGTCTATAGAGGGTTTATCTATTTTCCAATATTTTATTGGGCGAAGAACAAAAATCTTAACACTGTCAGCATATAGCTACGAACAAATGTTTTACAAGCTTTAAGTTTCTAGTTTTAAAAGCGTCGAAAAAAGTTGAGATTGTACTTTATGCACTTTTTCTTTTGGTATCAGAGTATTGAAGAAATCGTCATCTGATAAAGCAACATTTGAATTTGGGACTATAATAATATTGGCCAAAATATCTTTCAAAATTAAGAGACTAGTTTGCTTATGAGCAGACGGCCAATTAACATAATAATAATATTGTGCAAAGCGTTAACAAAATACAAGCATTTAGATTTTCTAGCTGCTAAATGGTCGATTAAATTTGGTTTCAAACAGACAGACAGACAGACAGACAGACAGACAGAACGACAAACCAATGTTCTCTTGTTTCTTTCGGGACAAAGTATAAATCCAAATTAATCTGTTTTAATCAACATTCATTCACACCGCAAGCTGTGGGAGCAGCTGAATGACCACACGCACAGTGTGGCAATTACATGGAATTTAAATCGTTTTATAATATTGCAAAATATCCATCAGATAATGTTGAATTTTTTTGTAATTTTTTCAGCTCCTTAAATAAATAGTTTGGATTTTATTAGTTTAATAAACAATCTGTATGTCTGTTCACGATTTAAAAATAGAAAGGCTATTTTACGTAATTCAAATCAAAATCAAAATCAATATAATTACTTAAAGTTAATCAAAATCAAATCTAACCAAAATCAGCTGACGGAATCTTTATGTGTGAAATGAATATGAATATTTTAAGCAAGACACTTTTTACCCTCAAAGGTCATTCGAATTTAATTGTATTTCAAGTATGCAAATACTGTCATAGCCCCACTATATTGTCCTGTTTTTAACCGCAAAAAGGAGGAGAGTCAGAATCGAGTCGGACGCAAAGGCAAAGGCAAAGGCAAAGGCCAACTGAGCTAAAGAGATTTAAAAGAAATTTAATTAATTATGTTGTCGCGGTAATAGTGGCGCAAAACGTTAAATGCCTAATTATGCTGGTAATTCCGGTCAAGGGTAGCCGGGCACTCACTCACCCGACCATTGTGCTGACTGACTGACGAACAGGGGCGAAGCTGCATCTTTGTATGTGTGTTTGTGTGTATGTGTGTAAGTGTGTAAGAGTGTAAGAGTGTATGTGTATGTCCAACCGAGCCGGGCGGTCTGTTTTGTCTTGTCTCGCTATTTCAATTATAATTGTTTTAACAGAGTTTAAAATTAAGAGAATAGGGGAGGCAGCAATGGATAAAGGCGCTCGACTTCCGGAATACAACAATTTGGGGAGATGGAAATTAAAGCAAATAAAGCAACTGTGCATTTGAGTATTTGAGCATTTGAGCTTACCCGCACAGATTTGTTTTGGCATTAATTTGAGATTAAAAACCATAAACTGACGCGTCGGGTCGGGTCGGGTCGGTCGGCAATGGTCGATGCTTGTTCAGTTGAGTTCAGTTGAGTTTTGAGTATGGGGCACTTAACGAATTGAATAATGAAATCACTGCGACCCTCTAAACCATTTCAGATCCCGCAGCAAATCCATCGATTAAGTCACATTGCTTATTAAATAGTATAATAATAATGTCGTCTTTTTGATGGTCTTCTGGGCATTTGGGCATTTGGGCATTTGGTCTGTCCAGTGTTTCCTTTATCATACAGTACTGAAAGGATGCATTTGTTAATTATTCCTTAAACAAAGTTACGTATACCCAAATACTTATTCTCTTCTGGTTTGAGGGCGCTTGAGGCGAGACTGCTCGACTAGCAGATACCCCTCGAGCTAGTGAAAATAAATTTGTAAATAACTTCAGTGTTCATATTCCGATTGTCATAAATACTTTGGAACTGTGTATGCTATACATATCAAATCTAGATCGGATTGCCTTCAAGATATGTATGTTCAATACACCAATCTACATGCTAACCTGAAACTGTCCAGTTCTTATAGAGTATCTATGTACTTTATTGGCTCGTTGATGTCTTCTTCTATCTGTTATCTATCCAGCCTTGTAAGGTAAGTTATAGGCTAATCATGTACATTTGAGTTATATGATTAATTATTGGTAAATATGGTATGAAAAGTTGTGGAATTGTTTTGATCAGCATTAATGGCTGGATCGAGATTACTATATCATATGGCTGGTATAGAAACTATCAGTCATAAGTTGGGTTCTTGTATAAATAACTTTGTTACCTATCGGCATATTCTGGCCAACGAATGGGTCTGACACAGGGTATCTCCTAGTCAGGCACTATTGACTAGTCACTAGATCGCTTAATGCAACACAATAAAAGCCGTTAGGAATATTATTTATATAATTTGTATTGTTTTAGTCTAATCTTACATTTACTAACTTAATACAAATCATTAATCCCTATTACTTATTAATTGTTGGTCTGATTGGGTTTTTCTGGGATTTCCCCAATCCAAATGTTGGACCGAATTGCTTTCTAAACCAAACCGAGATATTTATTTATCTTTCATTATATTTTTAATATTAATTATATAATTTTTAAATTCAAACTTTTATATTAAAACATATTTTATCCAATTAATTTTAAATTTTAATTTTCTTTGTCTGATTGTTTCTATTCGACATTAAATAATTAAATGAAATAAATTGAAATACATATGTGCCGCGGAGGAAGTTATTGAAAAATGTAAATAATCTTGATCAGAGCTTCTTCCAAATCTAAGGTCTTTAGCATGCATGTTTTGTATTGATGTATTTGATGATTGTATGTATGTATTTCTTTTATTTCTTCAAGAAAAGCTTGACCACAATCAGCGTCTTGTCTCGTCAGTGGCCACTTACCAGACGCGTTAACCGTAAAGCAGAGCCTCATACCAAGGCCAAGTCCCGGCAAAGTGTTGATGACAACCGTCTCCTGTCTCCTGTCTCCTGTTTCCCGTCTCCCGTCTCCCGTCGCCCGTCACCCGACGTGCGCCGAAAGGGCGGCTTGTAAGACGATGCTTCCTTAACCCAAATATATGTAGTTGGTCAGTTAAAGTTCACAGGCAAAAGCCAACTGCTGGAATTTCACAGTCTGGACACAAACATCAACCAATACAGACATAAACACACACATACACACACACACACATACACACACACACACATACACACACACACACATACACACACATACATATTCACACGCCTGTATGGCACGCGCCCAATTTATTGCAAAATGATAAAGTTTGCGATAACACGACGCACGCAACATATGTACATATACATATACGTACATACATACATGTATGTATGTATAGTTAAAGGCCCTTCTGACTCCCAACTTCAAACTATGTCTCTGCCTCTGCCTCTGCCGCTGACTCTGACCACTGCACAGTGGTATAGGTGGTGGTGGTGGTGGTGGTAGCAGCAAAACGCCGCCGGCTGGCTAGCACGCCCTTACACGTGAAATTTCGGTCAAGTTCACCTCATTGAAGTTTGTTGAGTTCTGTTGTTGTTGTTTTTGTTTTTGTTCGATATTCAATGCCACTCACTTACTTTCATAGTATTACCATCACCATCGTACTATGCGATATATGCATGTATGTATGTATGTATGTATATGAATTGTGCAAATATCCTAGGCATAACAATGACATTAACCATGATTAAACCAGTTAGAGTGACTTGTGCAAAAGAGCCTGACTAGCAGATATCCTATGCCCAAATCCCAATAGTAGCATCGTACATAAAAACAAGTAAAAGTGCGCTACTCGAGAATGACTGACTAGGAGATACCCAGAATCCATTCCTTACATTCACACATCGAAATTTCGACACGCTGCAAGCAGTTCGCGCAAGCAGTGCACTGCTTGTCCCTAAGTAAATTGAAGATTCTTATAAACTTTTCGGGCATAAAACGTGTAAAACATAAAACATGCCCAACCGAAAGCTCATTCTTCCATAAATAAGTGTTTTTCCATATTTCAGGGAACAGCGGGAGGTATCCACAATGTCAAATTCTTTGCTTACTTTCGTATGCTGTACGAGAATATATAACTTTCTTTCTTATAACTTTCAAGATATGCCCAAAAAACGATGGTCTGGTATCGAAATTTATCGATAACTTTTGAACAAGACGCGCTCTCGCTACAATGAAATAAACTTGGTCTCCACAAATTCATAAAACCTCCTTTACCCAATTTTAATGGGTTCAGGGCAAAAACACCTTCTCTTGCAAATTCGTGATGCACACAACATCTTTTATTATTTGACCATTTTATTAGGGAACGCAGTATTGCGTGGAAATGATAGAAACTTAAAAATAATGTGTCTTTTGAAAAACTATGGGAGATGAAAGAGTTTAAGGGATGATGAGTTATGTATTGATTGTGAATGAGTAATGAGATCTAAGGGGGTGCACTGGGGTGAAGTTTTCTTTGGTAGAGAACATCTGGAAATAAATTCTACAGGCGGCGCACTTTCGTGGAATTCAAGTTGTACATTTTCCATATCGAGTTTCGAGATAAAATTAAATCAACTGAGAACCTGAAAACTTAGATTCCAAATATAAAGTCTCTAGCTTTTATAGTCTCTGAGATTTGCGGGTTCATAAAGAGTATACAAATTTAAAAATTAACACCATCGACGCACTAGATACATTAGTAGATTACAAATATGGAAGTACGTATAAATAAGTATGTATGTACATACATATATATTTAAAAAATAATACATTTTATGTACATACAAATATTAAGAAATGGGCATATTTTCCACACATAGGTTGACACACTTAACTTATCTGAAGGATTGCGAGAAAGGAGTAATAAAACCACATGACTGGATAGTTTATTCGAGCAACTAACAACCTGAATTCGGGAATACCATTCATGAAGGAACCCTCTTCTATCCGAAAGCACTGAGAAATATTGTATCATACAATCAATAGTAGCTACTTCAAAATCTACCTGCTTTCTGTCTCTATTTTGCTTCATCCACTCAGCTGACGGCGACTTAGGACTTAGGACTTAGGACCTAGAGCCGAGACAATTATGATTGTGGTCATTTCTGTATCTGTATCCCGCCGTTGTGTCAGTGTCTGCTAATCGAAGGTCAACATTTTATTTTATTTACAGGCAACACAGGTCAGTAACAAGTAACAAGTAACAAGTAACAAGTGACAAGTGAAAAAGGAAAGAAACATAATTCTGGACGAGGAGCATCATCACAATATTATTATCACCTCAATAGGGATATTTAGACATGCTGGCATACTTGTGTGCTCATAAGTAGCTGCATTTGTATACATATGTATGTATGTATATATTGAATCTTCTATACATACATACATACATATATAAATGCGTGGGGCGAGTGGTGGGGAATGGGCTCAGTGAGTGGTCGGTCATTCTTGTCAATGAAAATGAGAACGGCATATCAATAAATTTAACCTGATCACTTTAAAGCTTTAATGTCCATACACATACATACACACATACATACATACATACATACAAAGAGTGTCGTGAAACGACAACAGAAAGAAATACGAAATTTTAAGTCCCAGAAGAAATCATATGAATGAATACAAACGCATAATAATAAAATCTAACTGGATAGAGGTGTGACTATACACATGTATATGTACGGGTTGAATGTCTGTTTGTAGAGATAGATGCTCGCTCAGGTTATTTGGGTGCACAAAGCAGGCCAAAGACACAACTAGGGACCAGAGTGTACATACATACATACATACATACATACATACATACATACCGGTTATCCGAGCATACTCATCTTTATCGACAGATTTACATATACCTACCTACCTACACACATTTGTGTAGACACACAACATATATAACGTATACTAAAAAGTTCATACTAATATATTATAATCACAGTCACACTTTTTATTAACACGACAAATTTACGATTTCATTCAGAAATTTCTTGGCACTAGTTCCCTTCCAACTTGTTAACTATTTATACCCTGTACCCTTGGCATGCGTATAAGGGGGCATTATAAAACGGAACAAATTGAAATGTAACAGGCACACTGGGAAAAAAACCCTTTTTTTATCAAACAAAATTTTACCTTGAAAAAAATAAATGAAAATTCCATAATATGGGTAAAAATCTATACAAATAAGGGAAAATTTCTACAAAATGAATATATTTTCCATAAAATAAAAATCTAAAATAAAATATGGTTTTACAATCGAGGTATGGATTTTTCTTCTTTAAAAATAAGTCAGGGTTCTATGAATAGAACTTTATTTTCTACAAAGTGAATAAATATTGCATGATGAGATAAATCTAAATGAAAAACCAACTGAGTGTGCTCTAGTCAAAAATGCCCGACTAGAAGATACTCTGTATCCACATTGTTTTATCTGCACACATAGAGACAAACACACATGGGTATACCGTCATATTCCTGATAAAGAATATACAGATGTATATATTTTATAAGGTCGGAGATGCCTCCTTCGAAGGAGGATTTCACGTCATAAATCTACAAAATCGATGTGCTTTCAAATTGTATAAAAATGAAGATTTTCGTGACACCCTGCAAGCAGCGCGCATCATGCAATTGCGTTGAACACTGAATAAATAACTTCTTTGTTTATTGTCCGATTTCAATTAAATTTGTAGAACACAAAAATGGCATATAAATGTGAGTATCCCAAATCGGAATCTTTGCAATCGGGAGAAAGTATCCAAAAAGTTAAATAATTTTTACTTTTCTCACTTGTTTATGATTACTGTTCCCTTCGGTCTGTATGTCTGTCAGTCTGCCAGTCTGTATGCGTAAGTAATTTGTGTTCTGTATACGCATTAAAAATGCGTACAAAACTGTATAATGTAGTTGCGCAAATCTCCGACTTCACAAAATACATACATACATACATATATACATATGTATATTATTGATCTTGTCTGCCGTCGTTGATCTCGGGCCGTTTTTATACCCTGAACCCATTAGAAATGGTTAAAAAGGGTATAATGCCTTTGTGCAAAAGTGTGCAACAGGCATTAGGAAGCATCTCCGAAGCACCCCATTAAGTATATATATTCTTGATCACTATCAACAGCCGAGTCGATCTAGCCATTTCCGTCTGACCGTCTGACCGTCTGACCGTGTGTCTGGCTAGAGGCTTCAAATTTGGAATAGAAGTTCTCGTATTGCCGGGTCCATACAAGTTAATTTTATTTTATTGATAACTTGTCCCGTTGAAAAGTTATCGATCAATTTCGATTCGGGACCAGTGTATTTGGAACATAATTATTAATTGATTAATTCAATAATTATAATTATTTAACTTAATATGTATATTTTCCTATAGCATACAGAAGTAAGAAATATTTCGCTTTTTTTATACCTCCTCCCGGTCTTACAGAAATCGCAAAATACGCATTTTTATAGGTATAACATTCGGAAATTGATAACGATCGGACAATAAACAAAAAAGTTGCTTAAGATCCAATGTAACTTGGTATGTGGCCAATGGAAGAAGAAGAAAAAAAGCGTTTGCGTATGTTTGTGTGTGTGTTTCTATGTATGAATGCAAATAAATAATTATGAATGAATGTAAGGGCTGGGTTCAGGGTATCTCCTAGTCGGCCACTCTCGACTAGAGCACTCTTGTTATAGTTTCAATTATGTATTTCTGTATCCAAATATACATACATATGGATATACTTACATATGTACATATAGTTAAATGGACAAGTTATTATATTGTTGTAACTTTGTTGCGCATTTTTCAAATATAAATACTTAACGTATGTATGTAAATACAATGCACAAAAGTATCTATCGAATGTATTTCAAAATTAACATTTAACCATATTAAATATCAAGCGATAGAAAACATGACTTATTTGTGTGAGCTGTAGAACTATTGCTTTTATTTCGAAAGCTAATGAATAGATACATCTGAATGAATTCATAAATATGCAAACTCACTTGAACTAATTCTGGAAGACAACGCCAAAGAGATGTGAATAAGCAACTGAACTAAAAGCGCAACTATCGAATCTGTTTAACTGTTAATCAATAGTTCCCCAATCAGTATGCTGATATTTTACAAGTTCTAGAAGACTTAATAGTTAATAGTACTAGTTTGTTCACAGTTTGGCCATGGCTTTATGCATAGTTTCTTAACTTGGCTGAATCGAGTCGGCTGTTGGTTCTGTTCAATATAAAATAAATACTTCATGGTGTCAGAGATGCCTTCTTGAACTTCTTTGAACTACTTTTGTAACATTTTTAATTGTTTTCTGAAAACATTTCGTATATATAATCACTTTATCTTTATATATTATAAAACAGTTTGTCCTGATTGGTAATCAACGTAGGGTCCAAACCAAAAAAGCTAGAGAGCTGAAATTTTCACATTAGTTTCCTCTTATGGAAAATGGAAATGAGGAAAAACTAATGTGTGCAACTTTTTTTTGCTTTTCATCCGATCGGGTTCAAACTTATATTCAAAGTTCGCTATAAACATTCATCAAGAACTGTATATCAATTTTGTGGAAAAAGGTTTTGAAAGAAGGTGGAATAAGTTCAAAGGAAGTATAATCAAACCAAAACAACTAACCAGCCACAACAATGACTGTCAATACTTAAGAAAACTTTGGAAAATAAGTTGTTGGTCTAAACATTATAGCTTCATGCTTAGGGCCCGTCAATGAGCACGCGATCGGAAGTCAGCAACAAAATACTCATACTCAACTTTGACCTAGAGGCCAAAAACTGTACAATAATAAAAATATACTTTCCGTCCTAGATATCCTATCTTAATGGCACATGCATATGTATTTGTATGTACATAAGATTCCCATTGGTAGCGTGAAGTACAGCACCGTTTATTTGAACACCTGTATTTATTTAAAAACAACCAATTCACACACACACACACATACATACACACACAGAAATGTAAGTATAAGCACACATGGATTCATAAAAATTCATACCTTGCCATGTATTTGTAAATGTATCTAAAGACATTCATTCGAATATACAATGTATGTATGATATGTATTCAAATGCTTATATAGTTAGGAGGTATAATGAGAAATCTTCTCTCTGACACTATGCATGCATATGTATATGTGTATATGTGTATATGTATATATGTATATGAGACCAATGAACACGTTTACCTATGAATTAATGTTTACCGATCGTTTACCGTCTGACGACGTCAGCTTATGCAAATGCAGATACGGGTAGACGAATAAAGAAAGGAGTGGCTCTCGCTTTGGATCCCCATCTGTTTTATTGCTGCGCACAATTATTTGTTAATGATTTGTGTAATTAATTAATGTGCACACACTGCAAGTACGACTTATCCATATCGCTTTGACAAGGGTAGCTACATAGGTACATTGGTACAAACTTGTTAATTACAAGAATTAACACAACTGAGAGTACTTTCAAGGACAGTGAATATAAACGACACATTCATTTCCATCATCTCGCTCAAACCATATTAACGATGTGTAGAGAAGTGGCCCGGAAGATGGTCGAAATATATTGACAATTTCAAAATCAGATAAGGAAAAGAGAGATACAAAAAACGGCCCATTTTCATGTATGCATCTATTTAAATTGTCTTGATCTTTACAGATATTGCCAACACTGAAGAAATACCAGTTTCTTCAACTTAAACTCTTTTAACAACTCTAAAATTGTGGGAGATAAAGATTTCGTGATATAGCTTTGTCCGTCTGTCTTTCTGTCTTTTTATCAAAATCGGACTACTATATCTTATAGTTGCAATAGGAACAATCTATTTTAAAATGAGTCGTTTCATGAACAACTTTTTTGATTCTCAAGCTATCTTAACCAAACTCAGTTATTGTGAGTTTTATTATAGTTTGTATAGATTGATTAAATTTGGTCAAAATCGGACGACTATATATTATAGCTGTCATAGGAACAATCGGTCTGAATTATTGATTTAAATGAGAAAATTAATTTTTAAATGTGGCATTCATTCATCACATTCTCGGAGCGCCAAATGTAGTTTTTCTTTCTGTATTTTTTTTTTTTTGGGGGGGGGGGGACATTTGGTGACTAGATTTTTAATTTGTTGAACATATACCTTAAAAGACTCAACGCGGACAAAAAAATATGTCTGTTATGGAATGCAGAAATGTTTAAACATTTTTGTATTATTTTATGTAAGGCTTTTACATTTGCTTGTTATTTGAAACACAGACAGATAATATTAATTTCAGCACCTTGAAAAATTCATCCGTTTCTCTCAAGTCGATATCGTTTTTAACTGCAATATTTTGGGGCTATACCTAGATTTTTGATGCAGATTTTTAAATGACATTCTGTATCCCTATAACTTCTTGGCGATAGACAAAAAAAAGTTTAAAATGGTTTCAGCTTCTATCGACTTTTATGCGATCGAGGTAGAGCTCCAAAATGAAATATCTCAGTAAACATGAGTGGAAATAACCGTGGAGACCCCCACTGATAATGTTATATCCAAAATGTCAATTTAGACTGACATTTGTCAGTGACCGCTGCACTTTTGAATACAAAAAAATATTAATGCAATTGTATGCAATAAAATAGTAGTGACATGTTTTTTTGTTGGAATTTTTCTAATTACACACTGAGCCCGTGGTCACTTTTGAAAAAGTCATTATGTCTACCTATAAAAAACTTAAATATTGTCGTTGCAATTGCCTTCCGTTCTGTTTTTGAGGCGCATCCTCATGTATGCAGCAAAATGCAGCGTCTCATTAAAATAGTAGTGCGTAACAGAAGTAGTCGCAAATTTAAAATTTTAAACTTGTGGCCAAAATTGAATTACCCTCTGCAAGGGTACAAAACTGTAAACTGCTGTTAGTAAGTGTTTTGAAGTAATTCAACAAAATTATGATATACATTAATCGCTATAATGGTAATCGAAGCGTTGTTCGACTGAGAGGCGGGATCGTATACTTAGTCTACGAAATCAGGGAAAACCCAAAATATCGAAACCAATGTTGGATGCTCCTCGACAATGATAAGAAAGGCAATTTGTTATACAAATAAAGCTGAAAATCCTGCAAGCAAATGTATGTAATCAAGGGGATTTCTAAAAAAAAAATAAAAATATAATACGAGATTGGCGATGGATTAAGATCGATTTAGATCTGGACTTAGGCGTTGATGCTGATTAAGAAAAGCTATTTTAAGAATATGATGAGTGAAATACACATATATACATATGTACATATAAAAATGCCTGTTGACAGCAATTTGCATTCTACCAGGCCTTGGCAACACCCACTGAACCACCAACCTGACGCTTTGCCTGGTTATTTCTAAATGACAAAATCTACTCCTGCGTATGTATGTATGTATTTATGTACATATGTATGTGTGTGAGAATGTATCTCTCATGTGTGAGGCAAGTCATGTGTGAAATGAATAAATACATATGCACTTATACACATATGTACATACGTACATCCATACATACAGACAGACAATGTACGTGTGTATTCTCACACACACTCGTACCCATATGAAACGTACTCATCACAGATGTATGCTTATGTATGTATGTATGTGTGTATGTATGTATGCATATACCTAGCATCCCCATACTAACATACATACATACATACATAATTGCGAAGGAGTTAAAAAGGCTTGCTCGTTAGTCAAAAACGAAACGAACCAACGACTTTGGTCTCTCTCTTGTCACCTCCCTCTTCGACAGTTTTTTTTTTATGCTGGAGGCTGGCAATGCAGCCGTTGGTTGCTGAAGCTCCAGCCGCTTTGTATGTATGTAGTATGTGTGTGTATCGCATACGTATGTACGTATATGCAGGCATACATATAATATATCTTACAGTGTGAGTGTGTTGCCCAAAGGGGTTTTTCTTTTCCTTCTACCATGCGTGTTTTATTCATTTATATTTAAAAGCGTAAACGCAGACGCGAGTTTTCGTTCGTTCCTTTCTTCTTTGGCTTTGAGTGTCACTTTTTCCACCGAAATGAGAATATACATACATACAGATGCAAGCGACTATGCCAAAACATATATATACATTCATACATACATACATACATACATACGCACATATATGTGTCTGTCTGTATGTCTGTCTGTCTGTCTGTCTGTATGTATGTATGTATGTATGTATATATATTCGCACTCGCACTTGCACTGAAACCTGAGTACACACACACCCACAGACACACAGGCACACAAGCACACTCTGGTGGTATTGAATCAGTGTGGATGGGATGGCGGTGGCGGTGGCTCCAGTGTTCACTAATAAATATATATGCATGTATGTATGTATATATACATATATTTACATATACATGAAAGAATTTAAGAACATACACACACATGTACATGTATGTAGATATTTCTTAAGGGTGGAGCATCGCAATGTTCGGTTTCTTCATGGACCCCACTAAAATAAATAAAATGGAGTTTGGTGACGAACTCGCGCCGTTTGTTACTTGACTATGCTAAATCAAGTAAAGCTCGATAACTACTTAACATTAATAACGACCTGCGGAGCTTTCAATTGAAATTTAACATGCACACATACATACATGCATACATATGTATGTACATTCATATAAGCACATACAAATAAATGAAATAAGTCATTTCAATTATTGATTATATATTAATTATTGCATTCTAGAGTTTATACTTGCCACAAATTGTTCGGCCATAGTCTAAGCCCATAACTGATCAATAGTGAGTTCGTTGTTGGCTTATCTGCATAGATTAAAGATACTCCCACAGAAAGAAGCAAGCTGGCCTCGGATCACACTATTGGTGCATCTGCTTCAATAAGTTGATGCTGGATGCTTTTCAATATTGTTGCCTCGACTTAGTTATTGTGACCGATCCTCTTCGATGCTGGCCTCTACAGTTGGTCGACTATGCTTATTAATCGAATTATTAATGAATTAATTAAATTGTAGAAAATGAAGTCTTAGATTATGTATTTATTATCCGCATGAGATACGAGCAACTATATGTATACCACATTTGGCATCTTTAGCTTTTAGAACTTTAAAGATATGCACGAAAACAGTAGTCGGAAAATGATTTTTATATATAGAAATTGGTATGTCGATTTCTAAAGCAGCTTACCAGTAATCAACCTTTTAAATCGATTTCAGATTGAAAGTATATTGAGGTTTTATCGATTTGGTGAGGCACATAAATCTGAACATTTTAACCAAGAGTATAAAATGCAAGCTTCAACTTAATATGGAAAACCAATATATTGTCCCACTTTTGGTAATTAGCGTATAAAAATACATGTGAAAAGAACAGGTAATAATAATAAAAGTAATAACAGCCTTACAGTAAAACAATTACTCACCTTTAACCTGCCCTTTTCTGTAAACTAAAGCACAGAAGTGCGGTGCTTCAAGCAGGGGCTGTGCTTCCTCTTCCCAGAGCCCTATGGAGCCTATGTGGAAAATATATTATATAACAGCTTCTGTACTCAAAAAAAGTATTCATCCGACTTAGGAACATTTATATCAGTTGAGGTCAGGAATAAAGCTATTATTTTAGCAACATGTAAACATTTCTTAAAAATTAAGAAAACATAATTGACAATCAGAAGAAAATGTCTACAGAGTTTTGAAATATTCCTTCAATCTCAATACAATTTTTCTTGTTATATGTACATATATGAATAATATTTATAAAATACATACATTTTGTACGAATTAAATAAAATCTTTCCAAATTGAGCAAATTTCTATATAGTATAATGCATAAATTATTATTAACATGTATTTGTATATATGGTAGGTACATATATATATATATATATATTCTCGCATAAAGTATACATTTATATTCATGATCATGACTATAAGAGCTAGAGACTTCATATTATAAATGTATCTCATTTTTCCTAAAATCGTCTTTCGATTGCAGTTAGAGACTTCATTTTTAGAATATATGTATGTATGTTTTTGTATTGTCGAGACAATACAAGTTTATATCATTTGATCGATATCTAGTCCCGTTTAAAAGTTATCGATAAATTACCATTTCAGACTAGTATTTTCGAAAGGTATAAGAGCTAGAGGCACCAAATTTGGTATGTATTTTCATCGTGTAACATACAGAAGTCGAGAATATTTGACATTTTAGATATATATTTCCAATCCCCCAAAAATAAACAATTAAGAGTGCTCTAGTCGAGAGAGCCCGACTAGGATATACCCTGATCCAAGGTCTTACATTCATTGACGTTATTTATCTGCATTCATACATATAAACACACACACACATATACAAACAAAAGCTGGCTACGCGCGTCATACATTTGCTTTGCTTCTTCTTCTTCATTTGGCCCCAAACTATGTTACATTGAATCGTTAATAACTTCTTTGTTTATTGTCCGATCGTAATATAATTTGTAGGACACAAAGATGGCATATAAATGTAAAATACGAAGGTCATACCTCTTAAAATACGTATTTTTCGATATCTGGGAGATCGGGAAGGTGTAACTAAAAAGCGAAATGTATTTAACCTCTGTATGCTATTGGAGAATATATGTACAAAATTTGGTGACTCTACCTCTTATAACTTCTAAGCTATACCTTAAAAACACTGTTCTGGAATCTTAATTTATCGATAACTTTTGAAAGGATTGAGATATCGAACAAAAAATGATGAGTTTGTGTCGAACCGGCAATACAGTAACTTGAACATAAATATAAAGTTTCTAGCTTTTATGACTTTCAAGTTATGCCTTAAAAACACTGGTCTGAAATCGAAATTTATCGGCACTAGGAGAACCTATATTCTAAATATGAAGTCTCTAGCTTTTGTAGTCTCCGAGAACAGCTCGTTCATATAGACGGACATACGGACAGACGGACAGCCATACGGACATGGCTAGATCGACTCGACTATTGATAGCGATCAATAATATATATACTTTATACTTTTTCCCATTTTTAATGGGATCAGGGTATAAAAAACACGTATTTTAAGAAGTATAACCTTCTGATTTGGCAAACTTACACTATTCAATGAATTTTTTTTATTGGTACTATTTCTAAAAGAAGACACAGAATGAAAATTTGGTACAAAAGCACCACAAGCTTTTTTGACAACGGTATTCATTTTCTCGTTAATTACTTTCACAATAACATTAGTTTTCTTGTCAATTACTCTACTCTTACATTGCAAATTATTTTTAACTTTTGAGTTCTTTTTTTATTAAACTATAATTCATTTAAACTGTAATTTATATCACCTATGTATGTACCTGGTGGCCCTTTGGCCCTGGCGTCGTAGCCGTGCAACGCAGTGCAAAGCAGTAGATGTCTGCACAAATTTGTTAAAAGGCAGTGCAAAGCAGTACCATGCAGTGGACCTGCACAGACAAATGTGTTACATGCATGCAAGTGATGCTAATATGTATTTCTGTACATAATTACATTTAGGCATTTGCAAAGTTACGTATTTTCCAGACATTCGCGTTTTATATTATGAAAAAATAGATAAATTCAATATATAATGTTGAGGGAATAAAATATGAGCTAAAAAATAGGGCTCCAAACGTATATATAATAAAGCCTTAACAGATTATTAACCGCATTTTATACAAGCGCAAGATTCGGTTTCTCTAGCTCTGATAATATGGTCTAGAAATGTGTAAAAAGTTTATAATAAGAACCTTTGTAAATGTACGAAACAATATACATATACGTATATATGTACATACATATATTCTTAACCAGGATGATTCTATGTTATTAATATTAAGTAATATTTAAGTAAGTAACATTGCTCATTTTCAACATTTTCAGCAATTTCTCCACTAAGTGAAGTTAATAACATTTGATTATAAGTATGTATGTATTTTCATAGAAGTTTCATTCGTTGACAAATATTCAATATCGTCCTTTTTGGCCAGTAATAAACTAGTGATATTATATCGAAGTGTAAACAAATGTTCTTGATCCAAATGTGTATCGACTAGTTTTGACTAATTTACATAAACATTTTAAGATGGCTTCATTTTGTGATTCATTTTCGGTTTAGTAACAATTATGTTTCTTCAATGTAACAATACACATGTACATACATGTATGTATGCACATTTGACTTTTAATTGTTAATTCTATAATTTTTAATTTAATTTTTTTTAATGTCAAATATTATATTATATAGTACTATTTAATTTTCTGTGTCTGACTGTTTCTAGTTAACATTAAATAAATAAATACAACTAAAAAATACATAATACATATGTATGCACATGTATTTGTTATTCACCATTCACCTTCCAACTACAACATCTTTGCTCACTTTGTATTTTTATAGCCCTCACATTCAAGTCCGACCTTTTCCTCAATCGTCACATTACTTAAGTACATACATACATATATACAAACATACATATGTATGTACCATATTTATATCCATGTAATCATGTAATCCATAAATCAAACTAATTCAATCATACTTTTGCATAAATAGCAAATCTAGTCAAAACGATTGAGAAACAATAAAAATTAAATTATTATTATAAATAAAAAAAAAAAATATCCAAACTTAATGAACTATATGTATATGTGAATATCTGTAAGTATATATTTTGATAGTTAATAAATGTTATATTTAGTACATGCCAGGTACATAATTATGTATGTATGTATGTAAGTATGTACAAATGTATGTATGTAGATAAGGTGCTTTTCAATTCGCTGGAATTAAGTTGAATACATATCCTAATTAATCTGATTACAAAGCACCATTTGTAAATAGGTACATATGTACATACATATATATGCAAAGAAAGTGAATACATATAGAAGAGAGCAGACAAGTAACGGTACATATGTATGCACAACATCCGACGGTAGTTGCACAAAAATACAAAAATAATGAACGATGATTGCCATTGCCTGGACTACTTACTCCCACACTAGATGCGAGCATACAGAGCGAGGCGAGGCGTATAGCGGCGCTCACGCTCCCGCACGAAAAAAAGCACATTGGTACTTTGTTTTATAGCATCTTTTGTCTCGTTCCCGCCTAATTACCACTCTGCGTGGCAATAATTACCCCATTACCAAACTCCAAACTCTCTGCGTCTTTGGCGCTCTCTTGCTCTCTCTCTTCGGTTAGTTAACTCTCTCACTCTCACTCTCTCTCTCTCTCACTCACTGACTCTCTCATACACAGTGATTCCGGTTGCTCTCTCCGACTCTTATTGCACGCTCTCTCACACAAACTGAATGTCTCTCCCAAAGGTGCTCTGAGTGTGCGAGTGCGAGTCCATCGCTCTTTCGGGGTGCAAATGTAGCTCAAAGATACAAAAAAGTAAAGATACAGATACAATTGGTAGTATGAAATCGACGGTGGAAGCGGCTAGGTTCACGTTATCGAGGTAAAGCGGAAAGTGCGATTTAAACAACAACACAACACAACAAAAACAAAAACAAAAAGAGAAAAGGATAAAAAATAATACAAAAAATTAATGAATAAATAAATAAATAAAACAAACCGAATTTGAAACTATCTTGCAAATATACACTACGTAAATTCAAATTCAAATTATCCAGTTGTACTCCAGCATGTATATAATTAATAATGGCCAGCAAAACTGCGCAATTGTGTTGCAAATTTCGACTGAAAAAAAAACACCTTGATATGGAAGCAATAAATTACGGTCATTTTCGAAATTCGATTCGATTGATAATATTCAATACCAATCCAAATCCAAAACATATCAAGTGATAATCTGTGATTGTGCAAATTGTGTACCGCTATTCGCGGCATAATTTTATTTTATGTTATTCAAATTGTACATACTTATATTCTCTTATATCAATTGATCAACTACCGAATCCGCGGTAAAAAAGAAAAGAAAAAACAACAGTTTCATAAGTGTAGCGATCCAATAAAACTAACTTTACGTGAATTATAGAAATTGTAAATATACATATGTATATATTTATAAAGATGATGACTGGGTGTGATTGTAATTATGGTTTACTATGTGACTTTCAATTTGATATTACTTAAATATGATATATACATATACATATACATATACATATACATATGTATATGTCCGGATTATCAGTGCATTCAATAATAACAGAATATGTTTAATGACAGCCCTACGTTAAAACCACAACAACTGTTCTCTTCTGTTCTCTTCGGCTCTGTTCTGTTCTGTTCTGTTCTGTTCAGTTCGGTTCGTCGGATCATGGCATATGCACAATTCCTTTAAATATTGCGTCCCTTTCTGTTTGATAAAATACTTGGTGTTTTTTTTATCTCTCGTGTGACCAAACCACATCCATCAACATCAACATTAACAGTAACAGTAACATATGTGCAGACATTTAACATTTAAATGATCTCAATATATTGTATGCATGTACATACATATGTATGTATGTGTATGTTACATATCCTGAAACACAACAACAAATGTTAAGTCGAGTACATAGTAGAAAGAGATGGCATTGGGAGGAGAATTGTAGAAAAAGTCAAATTTGTTAATTGCATTCCAAACTGTTTGTGTGTATGTACATATGTCTGTGTACATACATACATATTTACATACAGACATACAGACATACATACATCGTGCATTAATTTACCGCTGTGGATACTGAAAATAGGCAGTGCGAGTAAAAAACAGAGCGAAGGAGTGAGTGATTGTGAGTGAGTGAGTGAGTGAGTAAGTGAGTGAGGGAGTGAGGGAGTGAGTGAGTGAGTGAGTGAGAGGGAGAGAGATGATGCGCATTAAAGGGGTGAGAGAGCATTGAAGTCGATGTGCTCTCAACAAAATAATGAGGCACGTGGTCCATAAGAAAAGTATATATGCAAAAATGTTGAGTATACACCACACTCACACACACACACACACAAACACACATGTGTGTATGTATGTATTTGGGAGTAAATGTGAATGTGTGTGCATGAAAAAGAGACAACTGTCTCACTCGTTATAAGCAAGTAGGAGTAAAAGTGTTGATATTAAAAATGCAAAAAGCAGAAGTTGGCAAATTAAATCGGCGGGCGTATTTTGAGCGAATCTGCACTATCTAGCCTCTCTTTCTAGCACACATGTGCTTTTGGTATTTACATATGTACATATGTACATAAGCATACTTATTTACATACATACATAACTGTGTGTATATATTATGATGTGTTAGAAATGTACATACATACATACATACACACATATGTGCGACTGTACAGTGTACACACCAAAGCTATATTTGAATGTGTGTACATACATATGTACATAGATGTATGCATATTGCACTTGATTTTGCTTTTGTTTTGTATATACACATATATGTACATATGTACGCACATACATCATGTGTGAATATCAATTATATATTATACATATGTATGTGTACAAGGGTTTTTATCACTCGTACAGTAGACCAAGTAGCTTTTAGGAAATTACAATTTATTCGCTATTAAAAATACTCAAAGTGCTTTGATCCTCACGTATTGTTTTGTGACGCAGGATATGCAACATATGCACACATATGACATACATATGTACCGTAACGGCTATCTCATACTCCCTCCTGTATACTGCCGGGTGGGACCACAGGTCACCTGTCACTGGACATGGCAATTACACCCTCAACTCACCCTCTCCTCCAACTGTCCTACTGTCCTCTCAACCTGTCATTTCCTTTGTCCGCGTTCGGACTTCTGTGCTTAGTTTCGGTATCACTTTCGATGATGTCGCGATCTCGCCCTCCTGTCTATATCCTGTTTCGGTGCTTGACTGACCGACCGACCCTACCAACTTAGCAACTTGGCAACTTGGCAACTTGGCAACTTTGAAACCTATGCGCATTTCTCATTATAACCAGAGACCGGAAGCAGGTCCATTCCAAGCCGATTGGAGGGGAATTGCGATTGCGATTGCGATTTTATGCGAATGTCAATCAAGGGACAAATTTTACCAAATATATGTATATTTTTAAATATATACATATACATTTTTTCAGGTGCAATCCAGTTTGAACTCGACACGCTACACGCTCGATTCAAAGTTCCTATAATATTTAAGCTTAACATTAAAAACAGTACAAAAAAATGCGTTAAACACAAAGCCCTTACAACGACAACACTCAACACCCAACCAACTCAACAGTCAACACTCAATTAGAATCTAAATCCGCAACCTAACAAAAACATACAACTAAATCGCAATGTGAATGGGTAACATCGAATACAGCTGGGAATTGAATCGGAATCCGGGGATCGGCCAGAAGACATTTGCCAGCTGCTCTCATGATACTGAAGCGAAACAGATCTACTGGCACAACAACTCACTAAAACTCGGTAAGTGTCAATACAGGTTGTACATCCCATATATGATCCCAAATCCCCCATAACCCTCCATACAGGCTTTGCAAACAATCATACATTCATAGGTAAAGTCTGATTTGTGAGTTTCATTTAAAACCACCTGTCCGCAATAAAAGAACAAAGCTTTACAACTGAGAGACTCATTGCCATCAATCTGTACACTTAACATAATAATATCCCCAAAACCTAACCTAAAAAATAATTTTGTTTTAATTGAAAATATGTACATATGTAAGTGCCAAACGCATCTACACCAAAAAAGATAGATTTATATATTTCAATTAAAGTGTAAGCGACACAAATCCACCCAGAAAGATTAACAAAACAAATGAAAAAAACTCTCCCCTGTAAAATTAGCTTTTTGGCGCTTACGTTATTTTAACTAAAGAAAACATCTAACTTTATATATGTTCATATGAAACAAAATAAAAGCATTTCGCCCACCTGAATATCATAAAAATCATTTCCAATCATATTTATTGATTCGCATTCGATTTTATAAATTGCTTGTTGAGAGTGCCCGGCTAGGAGATACCCTGTACATAGTGACACACACACAGACAATTAAAAATTGTCTGTATTTATTGTCAGATCGTCATGAAATTTGTAAAGAGCTTACATAATCGCAAGGCCTTCCCTCCAAAATAGGTATTTTACTATTTATCGGGGATCGGAGCGAGGGATCGAAAAATTCGAATACTCTTGAATCCTGTGTTGTATACAGGAGTATTTATACCGAATTTGGTGCAAATAGATCTTAGAAATTTCCAGATATGCTCAAAAACAGTGGTCAGAAATCAACATTAATTGATATTTATAAAAACGGAATGAGTTAAACTTGACGTCTGATCAAGATATATATAAGTATATACATATATTAAAGGTGACTCCTATTCAAAATTTGAGATCTCTTAAAGTCTTTGAGATCGGAGCTTGATTCGCCTGTTCACGATGAACAAGAATATATATATGTATATAATTTTTTGAGTCGGAGATTATTCCTTATTCATTATACCCATTTAACTTATTTTAATGGGTAAAGGGTAGAATTAAAACAAATCAAACATTTACTTATTTAATAAAACTTGAAGGATTCAATATATACATTAGTTTCAATATATGTATATACATATTCAAGCATATCTTTAAACTTATAGCTATAGCCTTATGATCCAAATATAGCTATCCAGGTTTGCCCTAGAAAAACACAACCTTGTACCTCTATGTCCCACTCACGGGGGTGGATTTTCCGCAAAAGGGTGAAACACGTTTCCTTTGTATTTTATTTTCTTTCATTTTCGTCATTTTCATTATTTTCGTCTTTCATAATTTTGGACATTGAATTTTGAAAAGAGTCTGACTATTTTATGTAAGATTTAACATAGTGAAACTGTTTAATTTGTATATGTGGGAATGGGAATTCGCACCGTACCATATAGAATTACTGCTAAAAGTGTATACGAATTATGGAAAAGTAGGTAAAAAAGGGAACAAAAGACACCTTCGGCATCAACATCCGATTCGACTTAACCACATCCGTCTGGTTGGAGAGTCTGTATGGAAGCGTCTATCTCGGAATTTTGGTGTGTGGTTGTTCGTAGTCATCCTAGTACAGGGCATCTCCTGGTCGAGCAATATCTAATAGAGCACTATGGCCTAGAACACTATTATATATGGATATCAACATGTACATATGTATGTGGATTTATATCCATTTGGAAATATGTTACAAAAATTAAGAAGATTTTATTGCAATGAGAAAATTAATAGTTTAAGCTAAAATAATTGCATACCATATTTCAATATTCAAAAAAGTTACATTAAAAACGATGGGTTTCTTTTCGCCGAATTTCTCGATTTGATATTTTCTGTTAAGTCACGAAACTCTCTATGTTTGGTAATACTTTGATTTCCAGACTTGCCACTAAAAATATGTCTTATATTCTTCAAAACGAGGGAAATAGCAAAAGTAGAAGTCGTAGGACGCTCGAATAATACATATGTATATGTATGTAGCTGAAAAATGCAGATATCAGTACTATCTTATGTTCATATATGTATATATGTAGGTACATATGTATGTATGTACGTATGTATGCAGAAGTAACCTGAGGTAACCCGTCGACCCAACGAATTCGTAGCCAATTAAAAAGAGTTTTGGAGCATTGGTTCCGACGCGAAATCACCCTTTATCACGACGACGACGACGACGACGACGACGACGATAATTAATTCCGAGCTGTAATTAGCCAATGACGGGGCAGCTGGGGTACTTGTTGTTGTGCTCGCGAATAATTTTCTGTGGGACTGGTGGACTGAGCGTGCTTAATCTCAGTTATTAAGCAGACCTCTCCCTCTTGCTGCTGCTACTACTCATACTCGCACTCATACTCGCACTCATACTACTACACCCACAGACGATGACAGCCGTTCACACTGAACACAAATTAAAGAGAGTGCTCGTTTCAATTCGCGCGCTCTTGCGCTCAGCTCTTGTGTACCGATGCTGTGGAGAGCGCCAGTGCTCTGTAGCCCCAGTTGTCGGAACAGAAGAGTAAAGCAACAGTGCGGGACAGCGGCAGCTCGAGTCTTGATTGGTCGTCGCTCGTCGCTTGTCGGGCGGCCCCCTACCGGCGGCTATCTCCCACCACCCACACCCCTATGCCTCTCCATCACCATCACCATCACCATCCCTATGCTCAAGACCATCCATCGCCGGTGTTGCCGCTGTCACTACATGTTCATGTTCATGTTCATGCCTTTTGTTTGTTTTTTGGTTTTGGTTTTGCTTTTGCTTTTGCTTTTGTCTGCTGCATACATACATACATACACACATACATATGTACATATGTACATTTACTTTGACTTTTGCTGCTGCTGCTGCTGCTGCTGCTGCTGCTGTTACTACCTACCACCTTACTTACTCTATTCCCACTGAAAGTCTGCGCTCTTTGCGCGTGTGTCTTTCATTCTGCGCTGCGCTTTTATTTGTGTATGTCTGTGTGTGTGTGTGTGTGTGTGTGTGCGTTTGGCGATGCCCGGTGAGAGTGGTAATGTGTTTGGTTGTTTGTTTGTATGGCAAGTTAATTGCTCCTTTGCCGACCCCGTCCGTCCGTCGGTCCAGTCACCCACCAGTCACCAGTCACATGGCTGGTTGTCGTCTACTCTCTACTCTCTACTTACTACTGGCTGTGAACATCAAACATTGTGATTCGTTATCGCCTCAAAAGGGAGGAACACGATGCGCACTAATTATAAGAGCAAGCAATTAACCAACAGAATAAAGCTCAACACATGTACACATGTACACATGTACATATGTATGCACATATGTTTGTATGTATGTACGTATTGTACATTATGTATCCTTATGTGTATTTAGTTGGCTGCTTGCTTTTGCGACCTTACGCCGTTTAGCCAATTAAAACAAAGCTCTGCTGCACATTCCGAGATACTAGCAGTCTGAGAGACTTTTCCGGCGCTGCCACAACCGATTCGCAAACACATATGTATGTACGAATGTATGTATGTATGTATGTACGTATGTATAAATACATACTATACAGTAAAATGCGTCGTTTGTTGTTTTGCGTGTTGCATTCAGTAGTATCCTTTAAAGTTGAAACTGTTTTAATTGGCGCTATGGGTGTGGCCGAATCAAGACAAATGTACAAGCAGCACTCCCACACACAAACACACACACACATATACCAACACACGAGCCAGACGCCAGACGTTTCTTACGAGAAATGAGCTCTCCCGCTTACCCCCCGTCCCCACCCCAGGCATGTAAATGGAAATCAACAAACAAGGAAGTGGCAGGAAAAAATCGATAAGGCCGAACAACGAAATTAAAATATAAAAAAACGACAAAATAAAAACCTTTTTACGAAAATGTTCTTTCTATACATGTACGTACATACATACATGTATGTATGCCTGTGTATATGTTTGTGCACATACATACATACATATGTGCACGTGTGGGTACATACATATGTATGTTTGTATTTACATACATACATATGTAAATGTATGAGGCGGATGGCATCTGTGAGCAGCGTCTTCACCAAAAGTTTGCCTGACAATTCTTACGAGAAAATGTTCACGAAAAATGAAAAGCTTTCAGAGAAAAATAAATGACGAAGGATAATTTATTATATATACCCCGTATTTACATATACTATGTATGTATGTATGTATGTAAGTATGTATGTATGTATGTTTGTAAGCATGAAGACAGACAGACAGACGCACCAATACAGTGACAGGTATGCTTAAGCATCGTTGTATTAGTACATTTGTATGTATAGATATGGAGTGGAATCTATGGAATGGAATACAGCGAGTCATGAAAGTATTGGCACCCGTACCTTTTATTAAAGAACTGTTTTATTAAGTACCTATTAACATCATTCTTTACGAAACGTCTTAATCGACAGTAAAAAGCTATTTTGTTTTATTAATCACAAACATTTATTAAATGTAAAAAAAAATTGTAAATAAATGAATTTTTGTTCGTTGAGTGGAATAAAGGTTGTCATAAACAAACTTTTCAATTAGAGGTGTGCGAATACTTGTTTGACTCACTGTATTTATGCATGTATAGCATATTTATTTGAAATGAAATATTTCTTACTTTGATTAAGAGCATAAAAATACATACTTTGTATACATATAAAAAAAAGGTTTATTTGTAATTCATGTTATTGTTAAATAGTGCTAATAATGCAAATATATTTATGTAGATACTTATGTAGGTAAAAGTATCTTTATGCATACATATTATTATTATAATTGTATATGTATTTAGTATATTTTTGATGGGGAATGTTGACATTAGGTATCTACAATATAACAATTGAAGCATAGATACAACACACATACTACATATATGTATGTATGTATGTATGTATGTTTGTTGGTGTTACCCTTGCACGTAACTTACTGTCAACTTTCGCGGCTGCCTTAATATTTAATAGTAAAGGCAAAAAATGCCAGCTCACTAACACGCACACACAATTATGTACGTACATATATATATATATATATATATATATATATATCTATAAATATATGGGGAAACAAAAACAAAAAGAGGAAACCGGGAAGGGGATGGATGCAGTAGTGCAGGAGTGTGGGAGGGAGTCGGGCTGTGATAAGGGAAGAAGGGGGCCGGGGTTCTAAAGTAAGATGAAAATGTGTAAGCAAAATAAGAAATCAGAGCAAAAGGAAAACGAAATATGAAAAAAGAAAAAGCTAAAAGAAAAAAAAATACGAAAAAAAGACATAGTAAACAGACGCGACGCGACGCGCGTGTAATTGTGTACTTTATGCTCCTGAGGAGCTCGCGGCGTGGTGGGGGGGGCTGAAGGGAAAGAAGCTCATTCACCCTCGCGCTGTCGCTGTCCCTTTCCAGCATTAAACAAAAAACACGACTCGCAAGCAGCTCCTTCTTGGTGCTCAACAACAACAACACTAACAACACGAACAGCAACACCCACAACAAACTGAAACTGCGTCTGTGGGTGGGTGAATGGGTGGGTGGGTGGTGGTGGTGGTTACGGTGACGTTGCCATAGAAGACGGCAACAAAAGCCATAATAAAATGGGTGAGACAGAGACAGCGAGCTGCAAGTAGTCGAAGTCGAAGTCGAAGTCGAAGTCGGCGCAGTCAGCGCATTATGTATAAATTATTTATTTACATTATATTTATGTCCGCACTGCTGCCGATCTATGTATGTATGCATGCATGCATGTGTGTGTGTGTGTGTGTGTGCTTGTGTTTTTATGTGTTTGTGTGTGTGTGTGTTTGTGTGTATGGCTGTCACTTTGTCTCCTGCCTCAAAAACAAAGTTGAAAAAAAAAGAGCTTTAGCTGCTGGCTGCTCAGCATAATCCAACCTCGTTGCCATGGTGTGCGTATGTTTGTGTGTGTGTGTGTGTGCAATTACAATACAGTAAAAAATAAGAGAAAAAAAGGGTTACAAAATACAAAGGGAAAATGAGTTTGATTCCCTCCTTGCATGTGTGCGTATGTGTGTGCGTGTGTGTATGTGTGTGTGTGTGTGTGTGTGCAAGTGTGTGCGAGTGCGAATATAGGAACTTGTTTTTGAAGCTATTATCAATGCGATATGGTTATTGCAAAAAATACTTATTTCAGCAGAGGGAGTCAGCGTCAAGAGAGAGAGATGGCTAACGAGAGAGAGAGAGAGAGAGAGAGAGAGCTTCATGCGCTCTTGATTAACTACCTCTCCCTCTTTCATTTTATATTGCAGCACTAATTAAAAGCTTCTCTCAGTACATAGCTCTCTCTTTTTCTCTTTCATTGGCGCTCTCTCACAAATCACGTGCTCTCCACTCACGGCGCTCTCTCCCTCTCTTTATCCCACCGTCTCTCTCTCTCTCTCTCGCTCTCTCACCATCTCATTTGTCGCAAAACTCCCGCTCCCCAAATGGGCGTGAGCGAGATGGGTGCCTTGGACTCGAACTGAGTGGCAATGATTTCGCTTTACTGCTCATTGTTTTTGTTTTGTGGATGCTGATGCGACCGCTGCCGCTGCCGCTGCCGCTGCTGCTGTTACTGCTGCTGCTGCTGCTGCTAATGCCTGCTTCGGTTGCTGTTTTTCTGTTTTCTGTTTCGCTCACGCTCGCGCTCGTTTATGACGCTTTAAGGGGTCTCTCATTACCGCTCGTTACCGTAACCCTAAACTTGATATTCGAGGAGAGAGAGGGGCGGGGGGGGGGGTCTCTGTGGTGTGCCCTGTAGAGCTCTGTAGCTGGGGAAGATGACACAGCAGCAGCAGCAGCAGCAGAGTTGCATAGGCGTGGCTCCAATTCCGCCGAGTCCCGAGTCCGGCTCAGACTGCCTGGCTGCCTGGCTGCCTGGCTGGCTGACTGGCTGACTGGGCTTATGGATGATACAAATAATGTGGCTACTTAGTATACTGCATTGTATTTATATGCATTTCAATTGTGGTACAGTTGCAAAATGCATAAATGAACATACATACATACACATGTATGTATGTATGTATGTATGTATGTATGTTCAATTATTCATATTTACATATATGCATGTGTGCTTGTATGTTTGTATGTTTGTATTGGTGTCGTGCACTTCACATTCACAGGTCGCGAGATGAATCAACTCGCTCACACACATACACACATACATACATACATACATACAAATGTACATTATGAGAGCAATTCGTATTTAAGCATATTGTTCCCCTAACCACATAAAATACATACGCCCCAATCTTGCCACCCACTCGACCTTACAAAATTGGCACATATACATATACACATGCACATAAATCGCATCTGTGTATGTGCAAGTGTTCACATACAAATTGATGTATGTATGTGTGTGGCAGAGAGACGCACACACATGCAACAGACTGTGTGTGTGTGTGTGTGTGTGTGTGAGTGTGTGAGTGGGGAGCGTAGCTGATGTGCGTGGAATCTTCGCACACTTATGAATGTGGCGGCTGGCTTCCTCATCGTCGCATCTTTTGATTGGTCGTTTGTGCGCCAGCGCCCGTCTCTTCTTCAACCACCCCTTTCTCCCCCCCCCCCCTTCCCACCACCCCGCCTCCGCCACTGACTGCTTTAATTAACTTTTCCATTTGCCAAACAAGCCGCACTTAATTGGTGCAGCCAACTGAAGCAGTTGAGCTCAACTCAACTCAACTCAACTCAACTCAGTTCAACTCAACTCGATTCAACTCGATTCAACTCGACACGGCTCCACCCACCTGTCTATGCCATAAAGCTCGTCGCAACTTGCAATTTTCGTTAATGGCAATTTCCCCGTTTACTTGTGCTTATCACAGAGTCAAATATGCATCCATTTTTATTTCAATTACTTTTGAATTGTACCTAGATAATGCCAATACTATATATGTACATACATATGTACATGTAGAAAGAAAGAGTAAAACAAAGAATGTATGATAATATCGAATTTGGTCATTCCAACATTTAATTATCCCAAATGAATCTATTTTTATCACTATTTGCAGTAAAAACATGACAATATTGAAATATGTGTGTATACATACATACATACATATAATATATACTAAGCACTCAAAACATTCAAAATCTTACTAAATACTTACTCAAATATAATTACTTCGAACATTATCATTCTTGTCATACGAAATCTTTCGATCACGGTGCATATTTTTTGCAAGCGATATAAAAATCGAAACCAGAGTTTTTTCAAATTAGTCATAAATTGAGTGGCCATCACTAAAGATCATTAAAAAGGGTATATGTCAAGGTGTGCCTTCCATATTTATGAAGTACTTTTTCGCTTATTTGTTTATTGGTATCGTTTTGATAACTTAATTTGTACCCTTTAATAAGTCGAACACTAATTTTACATATGGAAAATATCAAAATTGTAAGTGAAATATTATCATTTAAAATGAAGTTTCATTTAAATAAACACGTAATCAGTGTGATTTTAAACTTACAGATCATCACACCAAAAAACCGACCAGCATATACCCTGCACAAATGAGAAGTTTACATACAAATTATATTTTCCGATTGTTCTTCTTTTTGTCAAAATGTTAGAAACGGATGATTTCAGTCGGGATATCTCCCATGGGCGTTATTAGAAATACTGAAAATCAACTACTAATTTATCTCATTTTACCTACTCATTTTTGTACCCCAATAAATTTTCAGGTCTGTAAATAATTAAGCCCCGCACTATTCAAATGTAATAGAAAATAACTTCTGTCTTTATATATATAAATAAAAATATACAGAAACTGAACTATATGTGGATTTGAACTTACTGCTCTACAAAGCACCAATCAATCAATCAATCAATAAAAACAAATTCCATGTCCCTAAAAATGTGTAATTCAAATGGATAAATCTACCCTGATTAAAATTCAATAACAAGTGTATTAATTTGAAAATTAGTTTAATTAGTATGCATGTTGTTTTTTGGGGCAGGAGAACAACACTTTGTGTTCGACTAGACGATTCCTTCCTTGGTATGTACATACATATGTATGTATGTATATATGTATGTGTAGGAATGTGCGTATCTGGAACGGTTCGATTGCAGCAAAAGCCTCGGACACAATTTGTTATAGTTTACAACAGGCAACACGCGCGGCTCTGTCCCCTTCCTCTACTCTATACCCCAGTACCCCTCTGCCCATGTACCTCTGTGCCTCTGTACCCTCTGTACCCTCTGTCCACTATCCACTGTCGTGAATGGGTCGGGTCAAGTCTCAGTTGTGTTAAGGCAGCAATATCGCATGTTTGACCACAGTTTGTTTGTTTTGTGAGCATGCCTATGTATGTATGCGTATGTGTTTGTGTTGTGTATGTGTAAGTGTGTTTATGTATGTGTTTTAGCACCTACTCCTTCTCGTAAGTGCTCACTTTTATCTTTACGGTCAATAAAGGTTTTTTTTTGTTCCCTTCTTTTTTTTGTCGAAATGTCTGCTTTAAGGGTAGCAATTCATTCACACCGGCACACAAACACACACACTACACACTACACACACTACACACATACACTAGCTCATCTATAAACACCTATACATATACACTTTCAGCATGTTGAATGTTGTTTGGGACGAGCGTCAGCTGTCGATGTTGAAAACCAAATCCAGGCTCGAGTTTCAGGGAAACAACAAGTTACCGTTTGTTACCGGTAGTGTAGAAAGTGTACAAACTTCCTTGAATGATCAAATACTCTTGGATGATCTCATCCAATCAAACCTGAAAGACACATATACATACATATGTATGTACGAGAATATAACTGAATAAAATAAAACTATAAGATTGCTCCTGTTTGGAGTCTCCCACTAGGAGTTACTATATACATATGTATATATTTACCAATAACTTGCGTATATTAATCCGACATAAGTTCGAGAAAATCCTGCAAATCTAAGCTATTTTTCAAATCGATGGATAAATGATCAAGTTGAAAGGCATTTAAGAAACCTGTCAGAAACTGATTGTTTGATTGTTTCGATGACAATTTGGTTAGGCTGTTAAAAGTGTAGAGAAACTTACGTTGCATTGAAGCGGAAAAACAGCCGGGCAGCAAATTTGTTTGTTGTTATTAATCTCTTAGCAGCTCTCTGCTTCAAAAAAACCAACAAACCAATTATTTTCTCATAGTAAGAATGCACACAGATTTGTGGAAATGTGGAAATACCCTAGAATTTACCATTAAATCAGTTCTTCGACCCAAAACTGTAGCATGTTTCTATGTGACGACTATCTCGAATAAAGTCCACATGTACATACATGTATGTATGTAGCACATAGGTCAGTTCAAAATGATCATTTTTATTTTATTTTATCGATATCCCATCCCGTTCAAAAGATTTCGATAAATTTCGATTCCAGACCAGCGTTTTATGGGCATAACTTGAAAGTTATAACAGCTAGAGGCCCCAAATTTGGTATCTATATTCTCGTTTAGCATACTGAAGTAAATACTAATTGATTTGTTTTAATACCACCCCCGATCCTTCCACAATCGAATTTTGAGGCATGGCCTCACACATTCAAATGCCATCTGTATGTCCTACAATTTTCATTACAATCGGACAATAAGCAAATAAGTTATTCAAGATCCAATGGAAGAATAAGAAGCACATCAATTGTGCAAAGCGCGCAGCTTGCAGAGTGTGTTTGTATGTGTGTGTGGTTGTATGTATGACACATGAAAAATCACTATAGGAATTTCTGCAAAGGTATCAGTATAAGTATCAGTATAAGGTATCAGTTCTCCACCACCCATCCGTATAAGCATCCGAAAGTACATATATAAATAAAGCTACATACATACATACATACATATGTATGTACATATGTACAATTAAACGTGTACATGTATTTGCCAGTCTGACGAGAACCAATTGCAAACAGCCTTCACAAAGTTCTGCTGGGCATTAATTAGTCGTTGTCGTTGTTGTTTTATGTTGTTGTTGTCGCTGTGTTGCAGCCACCCTCGATGTAAATGTTGGGGTTTAATTGGCAATGGCGGCCAGCGAATGCTGGATGGCAGGATGGCAGGATGGCAGAATGGGAAGGGAATGGCAAAGGAGTTGTCGCAGTAGTCTTCCCATTGGCCAGAATCAGCAGCAGCAGTGGGGACGGGCGTTCCGCTGGCCGGATTGTTTCTCTTTTGGTGTTTTTACCTCGCCATGTGATTCTCCAATGAGTTGAGTTCGCCACTCTTTTCAGGGTTAAAAGGAGTCTGCGAGTTGTATATATATATATATGTAGATACATATGTGTAAATACACATGCATACATACATATGTAAGTCAATGAGTGGTACACTTATGTATGTATATATGTACATACATATACGGATTGAATCCTACAGGTTTACAGCCGAAACTCTTGAGGTTGGGTTATTTTAATTGAAATATTTTGGCATTCATGTTAATTGATACTTAAACTTTGTATAACACGTACACTTTCATACAGTGATAGACAGAGATATAGATATATTAACAATAATGCAGTTTCCTGTCCTCCTCTTAGATCAAATTTGGCCCCTTGTCTTACCACATAATCCCTCTTAAGTTTGGGCTTGTTCCCCATTGAACCAGCTCGCGGAAATCATAAAGCCAAGTATGTATGTGCTTGACTCCTAATTTGGATAGTTCGGATAGATTGCTTAGAAATCCTTTACCAAGCTAATGGAGTATTCTCCAAGTGAGTGCCGGAAAATGACAGAGAAGTTGATCTAGAGATCTGCAGTATCCGGGTAAGGCGTGAATATAACAGGTCTCTCCCTTTGGGAGTTGGGTACGAATTGTAAGAGTTAACCTCCAAAAGGAGGTTGTTCACTATCCGCAACCTGGTACCCATCCTCTGGGCTTAGCTAGGACCACTTCAGAGCCGCAAATAACGGAGCAACAATCAACGCGTTTAAAAACACAAGCTAATCCTGTCTTGACCTGGCATCGAAACGGGGATACTCAAATAGTTCACAAGTCACTGAATTTTATTTACGCTCTTTGGGTACATTTTAACCGACCTAACAGCATAAGAATACAGAAAATAGAAATGGTTTGAAGAAAAATGAATCTACATTTTGTTCAATAACTTCTGTATTTATACTGAGCTAGAATGCATTTCCCGGCTTCGCAAGGGACCAAAGTGTAGTAGTGTAAATATTACATAATCACGAAAAACACGCGTCGCTCTTCAAATGATTCTGAAGCTAATCGAACAAAAATAAAAGCACGGAATGAAAATTCCAAAAAATTGGTTCACAGTTTTCCATGAATTTTAATTTATTATTATTAATTTGAACCGGATTAAATGAAAAACGAAAAAGATTTACAAAAGTTGTGCCGCAATTTTTCGATATTGGGGGTAGATGTTCCATCATCATTTGAATGTCACGTATTCCATACTTTTGTAAGTGTATAGAAAATGAGTTTGAAACTAAAAATGTCAAATAACAGTTTAACACCGCCCATTAAATATAAATATATTGGCATTAGAGTATTGCGCAGTCGGCACTAGCTGTTATATTTCAATTAGAAAATGCTTTTTGCTTCAATCTAACAGGTTCGGTTTGCAGAGGGTCCTGTGAGTGAAGTACCTGATTATAATTATATACATAGGTACAATATGTCTGTGTATGTATGCATAAATATGTATATGTACATATGTACATATGTCGTTGTATGTATTTTAATTAGTCAAAAATATAAATATAATTAAAGAGTGCAATCAAAAACGAAAATGAGGAGAACTGGGGTAAGGCTAAATTTGTATAATCACATACAATCATACATATGCATACATACATATGTATGTATGAAAATATATATATGTATGTCCGTGTGGTTAGATTGCTTGGGTGAGCACCAAGTGGAAGAGGAAGACGATAATGATTCGCCAATTTAATGATAATTGTTCTAATAATTATACCAGAACAATTACCACATTAAAATACTTTGCTCGTACAAATTTTAATTTCAACAAATTTGTGATCCATTATTTATGTGTGTGCTTTGCTTACCTCTTTCTATACAGATGTTCATACCTACATACATACATACATGCTGATGCACTTAATTATATACTTGGATGTACGTATGTATATGTACAAATGTATATACATACATATGTACATACTTTCATCCGATATATGTATGTACATACTTATGTACATAATTTTCAGAAATATGCCTATGTATGTATGTATATGTACATCAATATAACAATATACACATACACATATGTACATACATACACTCATACTCATTCATACTCATACACATTCAAGATCTAAGCTCCTTCAGCAATAATCTCTTTTAATTATGAGTGAAAAGGCGTCTCGACAACATCCGCTGCGCTTGCCGCTCTTATTGTTCAAATTGCTTTCCGAGTCATCTTCGTCGAATTACAGTTTTGAATCACCCGCAATCACACCTCTTGGCCGAAAAGCACACACACACACACACACACACACAAGCACGCACTGTTGTTTTGTCGTAGAAATTTAACACACAGACACTCACACATACATATGCACACACACAGGTTGAGGCTTGTAGAGTCAAAAACAAGTTTATGAAGAAAAAAAAAACGAGGAGAGCAAATAAGAAACAAAAGATAATTACTATTAAGACTCTTTCCACTTATTATTTGTATAAAAGTTTCGACATCAGCGAGCGAACAGTTATTATGAGAAATCACTGTCTGTGATACACCTGATTTTGATGCACCTCAATAAGAAATGAATGTGTTGTACATACATATGTATATATATGTATACAGTTACATTTGTAACCATGGTTACAAAATAATATTCTACAAACATATGAGAATGTATAGAAACACATGTATACAATGTACATATGTATATACACAATTTGACAGTTTGTATACCCCGTTTAATAGTTTTTAACACCATGAAGTATAAACATATACATAGTACATAGTTTTTAATTACTTTAAAATATTAAAAAAAAGATAAAAACTAATTGAAGTGATATTTAAAAAGTTAAAACATAAGACTAAAACCTCCATTTAAAATATGTTGACAAATTTTTTAGTTTAGTTGTTATAGCTGCTTAAAGTTTTTGTTAGTTGCTGGTTGAAGTAAGCTGTGAGCCACTGTATGTGTGTAATCAACATCAAGTCCGTTTGACTGTCTGTCTATACTGATGTATGGACAGGCCGATCTTGGAGACTTAAGGAGCTAGCGACACTTACAATTTTTATTTTAAAATATCATATCTAGTCAATTTCACTTTATCGAAAACGTATTCTTAACATGTAGAATATTTAGATAACTCCCCCGCTATCGCCAAATTTGGAAACAGGGTATCTCCCAGTCTATCAGAGTGCCCGTGTGTATTACATACATACATATCTATCTATTAGAAACACGCAACAAATGACAGACATCTCACTGAGGGTCGTGGTGTAAGCTCCATGATATGACATCGAAGATGTCACTAATAAGCAAATCATTGAGATACAGATTTCCATCTGTATGTAACCATAAGCAAATAGATATGTGCATGTACATACATACATACATATGTATGTACTCCTGTTCTATATTACGATCTTATATTCTGTATGTCGATCGCGTGCTGCTGTTGCTCGTTATGATTCTCTTCTGCCCTGCCGCTTCTGTGCGAACCACTTCTATAGATATGTCATACATATGTACATATGTACAGCCATACATCTGTATGTATGTATGTATGTATGTGGTGGTACGTGATTTGCTGGCCACTTGATTGGCGTTGTTTCGTGCATTTGAAATAGTTTAACACCTCTTTGTGCGACACGAATTATGTCGTTGCCAGTTTTTGGGCATTGAACTCTTTCAGTTTTTAATGCCTAACATGATCATGCGCAAACGGATACCCGGCAAAAATGCCACGCAGATTGAGCCCAAGTCACAGACACATACATACATATGTATGTATGATACTTGGTCGCAAATTATATATATGTATATGTGTGTGTGTGTGTGTGTGTGTGTATAAATAGAGCCACTTACGTGAACGCAATATTTAATTACTGCTCGATAAAAAAGCGAAGCTGAGAAGGGTTAAATAAACGAAGTAGCAATAAAAAGGAGCGATGATGGAAGGTCGAACCGTGTACACTCTATACATATGTACATACATACATACGTGCTTATGTTCAGTACCCGAAAGTTCTACTGAAGCTACGGAAAGTTTGTTGCTATTCGTCAATTACCTCTAGTGGAAATTACTGGGTTGCTTTTTAAAACGTACGATATCGATCCTAAGAAAAAATGAACCTATGTATGTATGTAGGTTTCAATTTGATATTTGAATGATTACAACATATACATAAATACTAATAGTACTATTACTTATACCAACATATGTATATAGTATATAATTTTACTACACTATATTTATTCGAAATGCGACAACTACAACAAAAATACTCTTTCACTTTAACTGCATTATCAAGTGTGCTCTTTTCCATCGGTTTTCAGTATTAATTGAAATGGGAAAACAGTCGATTATAATTAGAAAATATAAGTTATTTAGAATCTAACAGAAACTTGACTTGACCCAATAAGTATTTATTTACAGGCGTAGATTGAATTGTGCACAAAGAGATACATGAGGTCCCTATGCTATACACACATACATATGTATATACATACGTATTACATGTAATTAAAAATGTGTATGTATGTTTGGAAAGGTTTTAGACAAAGCTTTTGAACTCTTTAGCTTGTGTGTGTGTGTGTGTGTGTGTATGTATATTGCGGCAAATATAATTTCATATAATAACACATAATTAGAAATCAACTTCTTGCCTGGCGGTTATGTTGACCGTACGGACCATTTGAGGAAAGGTGTATAATAGCATTAAAGGCACAACTTAAATTTGACTCCATCCATCCAGTCGCTGAGTCGCTCAGTCAGATCCGTGATTCAAGCGGTAATCATATGTCTGAGTCTGCGCGATCAGTTCCTAAAATTTCGCTGTCTGCCCCGTTATCTACTTAATTGCGAGCGAATTAGAACCAACTGGCTTAATTCAGTTAAGTAATGCGATGCAACCTCGCTCCTTATTTAGGAGTGTGTATGTAGATATACATATACATATTTCTGTTATAATCATTTGTTAATTGACAATTTCTCTTCAAGAATTCTCTACCACATTGCATTTATTCATTGATTTTGATTGTGTGACAATCATATACATACATACATACATACATACATACATACATACATATATCAAAATAAGAACGCTTTCAAGGCTAATTCATTTCATTCGTTTGCTTTCAATAGATACATTTTTTAGGGTTTTCCGAAATATTATATATTGAATATCGTTTGAAACCCGTGCAACTATTATTAATAACAAGAGAGAACAGATATTAAAATTAATATGCTAGAGTATATTACTTCGTAAGCGAAGATCTACAAAATATTCTTTGGATTGCTAGGATATTGACTTGTCACTGAGCTACTCTCCCTCAAACTCTACTGCCATCTAAACTGAGAATGAACATTTTGGTATGTTTGAGAGAGTGGAGAGCAATTAAAGAGAAACTTAACTTTGAATATTACTTCAAGTTCAACAAGAAAGTGTGCTCTCGACTAAAGAGAGAGTTCTTGACTAGAAAATATCCTGTACCCAGCTCTTACATTCATAGTTTCAAGCACACACACACACACACAGTTCGGGAAGAATCAGGGATATGTGACCAATTAAGAACAAGTAAGATTGCTCTAGTCGAGAGTGCCCGACTAGGAGATACCCTGAACCCAGTTCTTACAAAATTCATAGTTATTTCTCTGCACTCATACATAGAAACACACACACATACTAACACACGCTGTTAGCTGAGCGCGTCATGCAATTGCTTAGCTTCTTCTTCTTCCATTGGCCCCAAACTATGTTACATTGAATCGAAAATAACTTCTTTGTTTATTGTCCGATCGTAATGAAATTTGTAGGACATAAATATGGCATTTTTAACTTCTAAAAATACGTATTTTCAATTTCTGGGAGGTTGGGGGGAGGTAAGGTATCCAAACGTGAAATATTTTTTTTGTCAGCTTGTGTATGTGTATATAGGGGTATATGTGCTTGTGTATATAGGGGCTGGGGGTACAGTGTATCTTATCTACTCGTCGAACCGAGCACCATTAATTGTTTTAATTCGTTTAGGTTACAAGATGTTATTAATATATATATTGTTGTTTACTTATTAAATATTTTCTTTGCTAACATACATATTTCTCAATTTCTTGCAGCCCACAAAATGTTGTGATGGGGTGAATGCATCACCTAATTTAATTGGTAAGTTCAATCAATCGCCAATAGCTGTAGTCGAATGCAAATTTGGGATAACCAAGTTAGAGTATACATATTGGTGGTGGGTGGAGCCGTTTTATTTGAATTTAAATCCGAGAATAAATACAATTTTTTTCTATTTTTTATTAATATAGTTTTGCTGTTAAGCACAAGCATCTTACAATTTAACTATACTAAGAAAATTTATTTATTTCATATTAATTTGCATCATTTTACAAACCTTACCCGACTTGACCTCTCGCCGGGACTAAAACCCGGGACCCTCCTCTGTTTGCAAGGCTTGTTTTGTTGTGCGCTTTCCCACTGAGCTAGCCAACCTTTTTGATACTCAACAGTTAACTCTTACATAAGCCGACAGAATAATTTAATTTAATTGCGTAGAAGACCTAGTAGTTACTAGTACTCGAGAAAGATTGTACTAATGTTAGTATTATATACTAAATTTAATTTTGTAAATAAATAAAACTTTTAAAAGCTTTAGTCTTGATCGGGAATTGAACCCGGACAACTCTCCTTTTGCAAGACGCACACCTTACCTACTGAGCTACACCAAAACACATGCCCGAGAGAGCAAAATAATGTGAAAGAAATTGAGAGAGTGCGAGCAAATTCTGACAATTTTATTATCTCTTTTGCATTATAATCACAATTCAAGACGCAAATCGGCTCAATCTGATAATTTTGGTCTTATTCTAAGCTTAATCCGAATGGTCTTTTAATTAAACAGTAATAAATTGGTCTCAATTTATGACTGATTATCCGATACGGTGTCAAAAATTCAAGATTTGGACTTAAGTTAAATCTGATCAAGCTTGTTTTAAGACCGGCGTCTTTCTCGCTGTGTACATATATACATTTAAGTAGCTTCGACCTACAATGCAATCAACTGTGCTCTTTAAAGTGTGATAGTAAGCAAAAAATAAACATTGATACACCCTTGCCAAAAAATATTTGACGCATTGAAGTGACATCTCTAACCCCATAAGGAATAGTCCAGTTGACCTAGTCATGTCTGCCGTCTGCTTGAAATCCCCGATATCAGAGAGTAGAGAGGAGTATAAGAAAAATAGAGCTCTAACTCACACAGAATTTGGGTCCCATATACATAAATATCGATAAATACAATTTTCTGATCCCCGTTTAAGGTTTTAAGAACTAAACAAAAAGAACTAACATAAAAATTAAGTCTATCAGTCGTGCCTGGTACCGTTAGGCTCGCACTCTTAGAAAACAGCTTCAGTGAAGATGGCTTAAGAAATTTGAAATCATGAAGCTTATTGATTCGAAAACTGCTCACGATATAAAAAACCAAGTAAGAGTGAATATAACCTGAACATTAATTCATAATTATTTATCTGTATTCATACATACAAACACACGAGCTTTATGCAATTGCTGTGCATCTTCTTCTTTTATTCATACTTTTCCATACTATTTTACATTGAATCGTTAATAGCCTCGTTATGAAATTGTAGGATATAAAGATGGCATATCAAATCCTACCTCCAAAAATACGTACATCGGGGGAAGAAATCAAAAAAGTCAAATATTCGTTACTTCTGTATGCTATACGAGAACATACATACATACCAAATATGGTGCCTCTAGCTCGTATAACTTTCAACTTATGCCATAATAAATATGGGGTCTTATGGGGTCAGAGATGCTTCCATATGCCTGTTACATACTTATCCATTATTATAATCCATTATACCCTTTTTACCTATTTTTAATGTGTTCAGGGTATAATTACTAACAATCTTGTTCTTAAAGTTCCGAGTGTTGATATTGCAGCATTTTTTATAATATTTATATATTATAGTTAAAGAATATAAGAAAATTTGGGCGAAAATACTACGTTTTCATATATGACACTGTAATATATGACACTTCTTTCCGATTCTCTTGGACATACTTTTGTCTAAATTTAGAAGATAGTGCAGCGTACACTATTCGACTTTTCGACTTACCTTATCCTGCACCAAAGTGCGTTTTTAGTGATGGGAGCCTTTTCATATTTTACAAGTTTTCTTTCCGAGCCCCCAAAGATTTGGATCGATCCCATTCAGCTCGCTTGTCGTACCGAGCCGATTGGCATCTCTCGCCTCGGTTTGTCTGTTGAACTATCGTCACTCCGATAACGATTACATGGAGGGAGGCAGCCGACTGAGACGGTTGCTCGGTACCGCTAGTGCCAATTATAAATATGTATGTACATATATGAGTGCACATGTATTCACACAGTTGCACTTGCAACTGGGTAAGTGTGCGTGTGCGTATGCGTATGCGTATGTGTGTGTGTGTGTACTCTTGGTGGTTGATAACGAGATTCTATTTTGTAGTTTCGAATTTGTAGTTTTGCGCTTGTTATTGCACCCTTTCGCTGTAAAGGGTTCTTTAACTGTTGACCAGTTTTGTGATCAATGACCATTTAACTTCTTCACATCACGTTTTCGCAGGGAACGTAAGGGAAGGAATGTAAAAGTAAAATACAAATAATCAAACCAATAATAATTATTATAATAAAACAAAAAAAATAATAATTATTAAATGTTTTTTGTCACATTATCGTGTTATGGTTCAGAATTCAAGCATTCACATGCTGAGTGAAGGTGAAGGGCGTGAAAATGATTGCTGCACTGCGAGAAAAGAAATCGTTATGAATAGAAAAAATGTTTGGATTTCATTTCGATATCGATTAATAAACTGAACAATATTTCTTTTAACATCTGCTTATACATTTGTATGTATGTATGTATGTGTTTATGTACGTATGTACAATGTATGTACATACGAATATAACAATATAAACGTAGATGTACTCCTCGTAACTGGAAACGAAATCTTGCCTCGCCACGACCTGCCTATTGTTTTCATTGTTGCCATATTTTCCTGTAGTTACCGGAATGAACGCGGTTCTTGGTTCTTGGTGCTTGGTGCTTGGTGCTTTGGTGCCTTGTCCCTGTGCCTGTGCCTGCTCCTAAAGTGGCTGGTGCCCGTTCACAGTGTCTGTCATCTTGTTTCGGCCAGTTCCCCCTAACTGTTGACTGTTGTCCGTTGCGGGCTCATCGTGAGCCGCATTGTTTGTATGTATGTTGGTCGGTCGCTTGGTTGTGGAACACAGCACCCGTTTCTCAGAACAGGAGGCAAAGAAAACAATTCCTTCAATACAATATTGTATGTATGTATGTATATATACATACATACATATGTATGCATGTGTATGTGTATTTCCTTTCTTTTTATTTCGTCTTTGTTTTTGTCCATTCTGTATTGTATTGTGTCCATATATATTTACAGTGCATTAATTCGTTTTATTATTACTTTTCACTCTTACTCTTCCTACTTGTCTTTTTCCTCCTTCTCCTCATCCTCCTCATCCTCCTCTTCCTATTTGGTTAGTCCTCTCATTGTGTGCAGCTCAACTCTCAGCTCGCTTATGAATTTATGGATTCAAATGTGATGCTGCTCTGCTCCCTTCGCTGTTTTTGTTTTCCGTTGCAGCAGCGTCTTAAATCCCAAGGATAGGGACGATGTAAATACATACATACATGTGTGTGTGTGTGTGTGTGCACATTCAATCATTGGCACTGTCCCCATTCATTGCAAATAGAGGGCGACAGTGTATGCATTGTACATTCATACATACATACATACATATCTAAACATGTAGGTATTGTGCATAGCTTATGCTTAAGCAGACACAGTAGCAGCAGAAGCCTGCCTCATTCGTTTTACCCCTCGTACATACATACATACATACATACATATACCTTCATATATAAATAAATGATGAATTGCTTGATGATGCGAGTGGTGTCGAAGCGAAGCCAGTTCTGTCCGTCGTTGCCCATTGAATGTGATTGTGCGATTCTAAAAGTGTACATACCCCATACATACATACATTTGTATTCATACATATGTACATACATACATAAATATGCATGATTTCTGACAATCTCAGGCAACTCTTGAACAATTTTCTAAAACATCGGCGAAGATCGGAAGATCGCAAGATCTGTGCTAGACCAGAGGTAATGCAGACATAACAAGAAGATTAAATACCTCAACTATTTGTTGTTATCTAAAATACTATTACCTCTTATATATGTAGCATATGTAGCTGCCAGATATTGATTATTTTGAATAAATTGTAGGGAGCATTGATTGTGTAGAAATCGATAACTACAACCCCGTAGGAGTTTCTTTTGTGATAACTTGTGCCGTTCAGAAAATATCGATAAACTTGGATTTGCGACTGCCATTTTTTGAGCATATCTCTAGGGGCGATCAATTTGTTTCACTGATTATCGTTTGGAAATCAAAAAATATTTAAAACACAATTGAAAAATACGTAGTTTTAGAGATACATATATATATTTTTTTTAATTTTGATTTTAGCAAACCCAAATTGAATAGTCGACATGATATAAATAAATATGATCTATAATCACAGTGTGTTTGGTATAAATATACATACATATATATGTATGTAGGTATGTACAAATTAATGCTAGGACTAAGTACAGGTAATCAGCTAGTCGGACACTCTCGACTCGAAAACTCAGATGTTTTGCTAATAGGTGTCAATTGAAACCCTTTTATTCGCTTATGCAATGCAGTTTTATCATTCACCCAAGATTATTTTGGATATGTGTAGTATACCTGAACACACAGGTAAATAATATATTGCATACATACATATGTATGTACATGTGAGCAAAGTATGGTTAAGCAACGTTCCGTTGTGGAAGGAGGAGGAAGCCTTGAATACTGAGCACGTGAAGGGACAATGCCGAAACAATGGGCTCACACTTTTTGTGTTGTTCCTGCAGCCGTACTCTTGGTCGGTCGGTCGGTCAGTCGTTCGGTCGGTCGGCTAGTGCTGTTCCGATTGGATCGGGCCTGATGCCGCCTGATGCCGCAGTGTAGTTGTGGCCCCATGCCGTGACCCCTCCACCCAGAATCGGGAATCGGATGACAATACAAATACAGTCGCCAGGGCCTGGGCCTGGGGCCTGGTCCTGGGCGTAAGGAGTGCTCTTGTGTGTGTAGACAATAATTCATTAACATATTCATGCGTTGGAAACAATTCGCGACAATTTTAATGAACGCAAAAAGGATGGCTTAAAATAAATGATATTTATTGTTCTTTTCCCAAATTGGTTTTGCGAGTTGACAACCGAGAGAATTTTGAGAACAGTTCATCACCGTCTCAGCCTTAGAGACAACAGTCTGTGCCTGTGCCCCAGCTTGGGGCATAGCCTGTGTGCCTTCTTGTTTCCTTTTTGTCGCATTGCCGGGTATCGTATCGATCCATTGATCTCACCGAAATGAATGATTGCGAAGCTTTTGTTGAAACGAAGAAGAAAAAATCAAATGACCACATCGAAAACATTCATACACAAGCACACACGCACACACCCATACATGCATATAAAAAAGTCTGGCCACAACATCAAACACTAACAACAACAACAACAGCAACAACAACAACAGCAACAGCAGCAGCAACAACAAAGGGAAAAACAATGCAAGTTCAGATTGCCGCTGTCTCGCAAAAGCGGCAAAAGCGAACAGCAAGTGACACTTTTGTTTTATATTCGCAACTTTTTATGCTGAATTTGAGAACAAAGGCGATTTCTTAGTAAAAACCTCCGCACACTCACGCATACATACGTACATACATGCATAAATACATACATATGTACATACATACATACATACATACATACAACATAAAGCGATTTGTATTGTAGTACGTTGAGGTACTGAGCACCCATAGCTAAAGGTATCCGCGTATTTATACCTACATACATACATACATAAGTACAAATACTTATTTATATATGCATGCACATGTATGTATGTATGTCTGTATGTATGTAGGCTACTCGTATATGTGTGCATAAATATTTTTATTGTATGTCAATGCTAGCACGTATTACTCGGCTTTGCAAGGGCCAAGCCAAGTGTTTTATTTTACTATAGATATTATAATATACGTATTGTCTATAATTTTGAAAATTTGTTGCAGAAATTTACGAAAATGTTAATTTGACCTGGAGTCAAACTTTCTGATTTTCAGATAAGTTCAAGCCGATCAGATGAAAACAAAAATTATTCACTATACAGTTTTCCTAATATAATGAAACACTTTTGCATAAGCCAAGGGAAAAAAGGAGAATGACAATGCTACATATAAAATGCATTTTCTTATCTAAATCAACATTTCAGACCGATTGAACGATTTCGACCAAATTCAATCAATCTATATAAAGTATCTCAAAAAACCGTTCGTTCCTATGGCATCTATATGCTATAGTGGTCGGATTTCGACATATTATCTGCGTGCAGCAGAAATAAGCATCTGTACCAAGTTTCATCAAGATAGCTTCAAAATTGAGAGATTAGTTTGCGTAGAAACAGACAGACAGACAGACAGACAGACGGACAAAGGAATATCGACTCGTCTTGTCGTCCTGATCAAGAATATATGTATATACTTTATGGGGTCGGATATGTTTCCTTCTATGTGTTGCAAGCTTCTGGCCAAAATTTAAATACCCTCTGCAAATATAAGTGTGGCGATTTATGTAATCTTTTTATACCTTGTACCCTTTTAAAATTGGTGTAAGGGTATCATGAAGTTGTGCAAAAGTATGTTACAGACATAAGGCATTATAAAATCAAAATGGTTGCATTCAAAATTAATCAAAATCTTTCTTTTAAATTACAAAAATATGTAAGCAAAAACTATATTTTTACTAACTTTTTACCTACGTTTTGTAGAAAAAAAAGTAAGAGTGCTCTAGTTGAAAGTGCCCGACTAGGTGATAGTCCTTTCATTCATTCATAATTATTTATCTGTTTTCATACATAGAAACACACACAGACACGCATACACACAAACGCTGCGCGTTTTGATGCAATTACTGTGCTTCTTCTTCCATTGGCCCCATACCATGTTATATTGAATCTTAAATAACTTCTTTGTTTATTGCTCGATTGTAATGACATTTTTAGGACACTTGGATGGCATTCTGGGCATTGGTGACAGATTTACAAAAAAAAGTGATATCGATGAAATGAAATGAACTTGTATTGACTCGGCAATACGAGAACTTACAGACATATCAAATATGAAGTCTCTATAGTCTTATGGGCTCTCATAGTCTCTGAGATCTGCATGACAGACGGACAGACAGACGGACATGACTAGATCGACTCGGTTATTGATGGTGATCAATAATATATGTATACATATATACTTTATGGGGTCGGTGATGTTTCCTTATGCCTGTTACATTCTTTTGCACAACTTCATGATACATTTTTCCCCATTTGTAAAGGGTATAAAAAGCTAAAAGTAAGCTCAATAGCTCTTATAAAAAAACCTTTAAAGCAAGGTGTTGAGCATGTATATTTTTCTGTGGCTTACAAACTATGGGGTTGTCAATTTAAGTGCGTTTTAGTTTTTCCTGCTAAACTAGCGATTTTTGCAATAACGGTTTCATTAAAACAAACTTCTTACAAACAATATATTCATCTCATTTTGGGAAGGCCACTAAAAATGTAATATTTTAAAAACTTATGAGTGAGCTTTCGGTTTGGAATGATTGAGTTACCAACCGACATGAAGAAATCCTAAAAGGCTTTAGCAGTGCCAATAATTTACATTTTGTCCCACCCACTTTCACCCCCATCTGTCAGGATCCAGATAAATTACAAAAAGTCTTAGTATGTACACACATATTTCTAGATGCATTTCGGTCTGTATGTATGTATTATGTAATTGTGCAAACTAGTTGCTCAGTTTTTAATCAATTTTGATAAAACTGGTCACATATTCGTTATTTTAAAACACAGTTGTGTGGCTAAGATCCAAATGATATCGTGAATCGGATTTACATATGTCCGCAGGGATATTCAAGGCACTATACTAGGCACCCTAATGATTACTGTTCTTTCTTCTTTTTAGCACGACTTTACGTGTAAATATGTACGTAAGAACGTAACCGAATGCGCGACTCTCTACCTCTACGAAGGGTAATTTTAAAACCGGTGTACAAGATACTTCTTGATTATGAAATTAGTTACGTTAAAACTCTGAATGTTGACCAGTGACTTAGTAACTGTGAGAGGAGAAGAAAGTGCTAGTATTGGAAATATTTTTGGAATAATAATGTAATCATCCGTAATCTATGTTAATCCCTGCGGAAGATGTAGATTTTGGAAACATTGATATTATTTATATTTGAGAAGAAATGATGTAAAACGGATCTCTTTTTGAGTTATTTCAAATATATGTATATTTCAAAGCTGATGTCACTCCAGTTCATCCTGCTTCTCCAGTTACATTATACATTTCGTATGCAAATCTGCAATTTTGTCGGCTCTAAGTGGTGATCAGAAATATATACAAACATGTAAAGTGAACACGTAGGTCATAGCATAGCATAGCATAGACTTAAAGGTGCCCCCACCGTAGTTAGTCGCAGAAATGAAAAGTTCACTGCCTCCTCGCTTGTATAAGAAAACAAAGGCAAGTCAAGGTTCTCCTTCTTGTATCGAATTGCCCTTCTCTCCGGACCGCCCTTGTCGCTTTTGCCTTTGTACATCTGAATCTGCGGTAAGAGCAGGAATCTGTGTTTTCGCCTGTATACATTCATACATACATATATAGTATGTGTCTACGTGTGTGTGTGTGTGTGTGTGTGTGTGTGTGTCTTCAGGTTGCACGTGCCTTGTTGTTGTATGTCTTTATTTCTGTGGAGTCGTTATCTGTTTTCATATTCCTCAACTGGTTTATATTCAGTTCGTCTTGCTTATGCAGTACACCCACACACAAATTCCGTGATATATCAACCACCACCATCGAGTGGCATGCTGGCTTTGACGATACCTTCTTCTTCTTCTTCTTCTTCTTCTTTGCTTATGGCGCAGGCTCGGTCTCTTTACCTCAAGGAAGGTAGCGGAAGGAAGGGGGGGCTCGGGTGTTGTGGGGGTGTTGGTTCGGGCTTTGCTTTCGGTTGTCGCCTCGGCTCTGCGGCTCTGTGACTCTGTGGCTGTGACTGTGAATGTAAATGCCTCTATCTCCCTGTCTCCCTGTCTTCCCATCTCTCTGCCTCTCTGCCTCTCTGTCCCTCTGGATGTGTGTGTTGTTGGGCTTATGATGGTATGCAAAAAACTCCACTCCACTCCACTCTACACACTCATCAGATGTGAAGTCAAAGGCCTGTGGTGGATCTGCTAGTCTTTTCATTACACCTTCGCTCCTCATAATTTCTGCTCTTTCTTGTTGCTCTTTTGACGCGCTGCAATACGGTGCAATATGCCGGCATATCCGCAACACAAAACTCCACCGCATACCATACCCATACCCATACCATACCACATGCAAATTTAAGCCGCAGATCCCAACTTGACCGTGCCCATTGTCACTTGTGTGCAGCCGCTGACTTTCTGTCCTTGCTGTCTCCTCTGTCTCCTCTGCCTCCTCTGTCTCCTCTGTCTCCTAACAACCTTTGGGCCAAACAAACAATCGCACAACGAACCAACATTTTTGCATGAGAGCAGAATTTACGTTAATCGAAATAAATGTTTAATTTTGAACGGAAATTATTATAGTATTATACCCTGATGCGGGAATATCGATGGGGCGCTTTTTGCTGTCTCGCGATTCATATTTGTGCGTTTATCGATCGGTTTCTAATGTATGTATGCGAATTGATTTGATTAACGATAACAAATCGGTTCTTCCATGCAAAATCGACAAAAAAAGAGTGCTACAGAGTTGAACAGTTATTTCGCATACTACAAAAAAGGCCAACTCTTTTGTGAGGCACAAATACAAATGAATCTATTCAGTTTTCGATTCGAAAATGCTAAGTAATTAGTAATTATTGCATTTAATTCATCACTTTGTGGTGCAAGCAAGCGTGAGCAGCTGTCTTTGATTGAATTGACGTAAGTGGACTAACTAAATATCGATTGGTTTTCATATTTATTATTTCATGGCAATGGGAACAGCGTGATTATAAACAATTTTCGCTTGTAATATTGCTATTGGACATAATCTCTGGCATTCGAATTTGCTCATATGCAATGAGTTTCTATCAACTGAAATATTGTATTCGAAATTCTCTTTTTTCGCACTCAATAAACAATAAATCGGAAAATACTCATTTACAAAATGAAACACTGCCAAGAAAAAAGTCGGCGCTTTTTGACTAAGAATCTAAACATTGTGGTCTATACTACATATATATATACATACTTATGCATGTATGTATGTACATATGTATATGTATGTATGCTTGTACAATTTTATTTCACGGGCCATGACTCGTCTTATAACAGTTATTAAATACTTACATATCGTTATGTATGTACATACATCCCGTTTATGAGGTCTGTTTAATTTGGCTTCTGGTCTTTTTAAAACCATTTATTTTAGCTTCTGCAAAATGGCTTAATGCTTACCCATCTATAACCTGTAAGAATTCCAGAAGTACAACTCTTCAAATCGGTTACATATAAGTATGTATGTATGAATGTATGCATATATACATAAATACTTATACATACATACATACGTATATGCTGCATTCAGCCATTTAACTTATATCCCAACTTTACATGCGTATGTATGTACATATGTATGTAAGTACATATATGCAGTTGCAATTATCAACATTTGTTTGAATGCAAATTGCAGTTACATTGACTGCACACACACACACACAGACACACACAGAGATACACACAGGCATCGCTACAATAACAACATAGAGAGGAAAAAAGCAAAGGTAGAGATACACACGCACACCATATTTAAGTTGTCATCATGGCACAGTTGTCATTAAATAGCTATAAAGCATTTTGAAAACGTATTTCAGATAATTGTCAAGTAATTACCTATTTTACATTGTTAGTGTTCGTACTCGTACCTTTGTTGTCATCGCTGCTGCTGCTGTTGTTGTTGTGGTTGTTGTTGTTGTTGTTGTTGTTGTTGTTGCTCAACGACATTCAAATTAACTGATGCCTGCGATAACTCTAGGAATATGCAGATTTGTTATTTGTACTGCACTACTGTACTATGATAGGAATAACCATGTACAGGGGGCAATAAAGCGCTTCTTTCTCCATTACCTCTAGTCGACTTGAGTAGCTAATTTGTGTAGGTGATTGGCTCTGCTTGTAAGGAAGCACCCTGCAGAGGCAGCTCTGATACCTGAGCTAAGCTGACCTGACCTCACCTGACTAGACCGTCCGGTTCAGCACGGGCTGTAAAATTGTTAATAGATCTCAAAATGGGGTTGACAAGAAATCTACCTTGAACCTTTGAGGACGCATTCGCGATTCGTGTGTGTATTAGGCGTGTTCAGGAAATCCAAATTCCGATCTTTGGGTCTAGTGATATATAAGTTTTATCGTTTTGAATTTTGAGGTATATCGAGATTTTATTGATTTTCTAGTCCCTCAGTTACATAAAACTCTTAACCTTCGGACTCAGATAACTGTTGTTTCCTATCGATCAATTTTCAGACTGACTTTAAAAGTTTTCTGCAGAAACATAGACACCAATTTAAGTTAACTCATATATAAATAAAGAAGAAAGAGTCAACCTGATCACTTAAATTAATTGATCACTTAGATTCGTTGAATTTAAGTTTCTTCAAAAGTATAAGGCTTATTATAACTTTATTATGTAACTGTAGATTTTGGTCTGGATATCTTAGAAAACAAAAGAGTTTTTCACACAGGAGTCAATTGATCGACCGATTCATTGTAAAGCAGCTTTATGATATGGTAGTCCGATTTGGACGAATCTGCTGCCTTCAACAAAAAGATTGACATAGCCAAAGTGTCATCAGGAAAGTTGAGAAGCTAAGAGACTACACTCAGAAAAAATTGACGTTCTAAATTTTTGAACAAACGGTCATATTTTTGATTTTATCGTTCATTATTTTTCGATCTTAAATAAAGAACCCGTGGCTTTGACGATGCTTCAAAAATCGTACAATTGTACCATAATACGCACGTCGTTCTTAAAACATGAACGCAATTGAATTATTCTTTGATTTTTTGCAAGCTGTGTAGCTCAATTCTCGGTCAAGACGTAATTTATTTTAAATTAAATTTATTTTTTTATCTACTTACAATATTAAATGTAGTACATAACACTAAAATTAGTGCAATCTTAACAAGGTCTAACAACTAGGCCTTCGACTCAATTAGAGCTTAGCTGCCAAGTATCTAATAGAATGAATAGCTCTCGGGTTCGATTCCGCAAAGAAGTCAACAAGTCGCAAGTTTTTTAAAATGATGTATTATGTAAAATTATCTAAAATAGTATTTAAAACTTATTTTCTTAATATTGTGCAATCGTAAGACGTTAATAACTAAAAGCAATAATACTAATACAAACACAAACTTTCATCTTCAAGTCGCCTATTATACCATTCAAAAAAATGAAGTACATAAATAATATAATATGATCGCGATTCCGGAACCTTATCACACTAATACATTTTTTTTATCTACCCCAAATATATACAAAATCAGTCAGTTCATAAAATAAGAACACATTCTTCTCGAACAAAGAACAAATTAAGATCTAAACGTTCTTAATAACAGTATCAAGAAAAAACGTACATAACAGACTATCGTCAACGAATGGTCATGATTTCGGTCTTTTTAGAACGCTTTTTTTCTGAGTGTAGTTCTTTTAAAAACAGACATATTCTGAACTCGCTTCAGAGCATTTTGGGTGAATGTTCACTCGCTTTTTTGTTCGCTGAGTTCTATGCACCGTTTATTATGTATGTATACCAATCAATAAGTGCATTTTTCCAACCAGAAGCTGAATTTTGTGGAAAAATTGAAACTTATCTTCAATTAATTTTGGCATATGAGTTTGAGGACGAAGAAGGATAAACATACTATAGCTCACTTATGTTTGAATCACAGTTCTAATTTGAGCTATCTAGCCCTTTTCATTTTGACTGTGCGTTGGTCTAAAACCATCCAGCAATCAGTCAGTAAGGAATGACTGTTGTATACCCTCTCTGTACCCATTGAAAATGGGAGAAAATTAGATAAAATGAGAATCATGAAGTTCTGGAATGTATGTAACAAGTAGAAAGAATCATTTGCGAGCCCATAAAGTATACACATATGTATATTCTTGATTGAGTACCGGTTTGATATCTTTCTCGACCGTTTATCAATGGAAATAAGACACCAGGGGCAGCTGTCTCTTCTCAATGTATATGAAACATTTGTAGACTTGTTAAAGTTGATGTTCCGTAGTTGTAATCAATTTGATTTAATATTAGTCCTAAATGTATACTTACTTACATATATATTTCAAATATAAGTATAATGGCTCATTAGTAACTCGGAAACTATTTGAGTTATTGCATGGTTAAATACTGTAGAAGTCTACAAATTGAAAATAATCGAGTTTTAATTGAATTTATTTGTGTGTTCGTTTCTTTTAGCACTCCAATAATGCTAACGACGGCCCTCCAATGTCCAGTTCTGATGTTGAAACTTTCAATGGCAAAATAGTTTACAATCTTGACGGCAGTGCGTTTATTATCGATGCAGGCAATGCGACTGTCCCCGGCATAACTTTGAGTTCAAGCGGTGCCATACCTACACCATTGGCTGCACTAACGACATCCACATCCCCAACGTCAACACAATCAATAGCTGGTGATAAAGTAACGGAAAAGTTTCTCAATTCAGTCGAGGACAGAGGACGACCGCCACTTCACATCAAAGGGGACAGTTTGGGTTCGGGTTGTGGTTCGGGTTCGGGTTCGGGTTCGATTCCAGGAGGTTACCAGCTGAGCCCAAAGATCCATTCGTTTCGTGTGGTGTCTGCCCAAGATGCGAGCACACAGTGTCCGAACTCAACTCTCAATGCCTTTCAGACACACAATCACAAGCCGATATTGATGTGCTTCATATGCAAACTATCCTTCGGCACCGTCAACTCGTTTAGCTTGCATGCTAGCACGGAGCATAGGCTAAATCTTCAGGAGCTGGAACAGCAGCTGTTGAATCGTGAATATTCTAGTGCTATCATTCAGCGTAATATGGATGAGAAACCGCAGATATCGTTTCTCCAACCCCTCGATGTTAATACTGCTGAGCCAGTGGATTTGGCTGCAATTGATATCAATCCGGAAATTGCCACCCGCTCCCAATTGTCAGCCGGCACTTGCAGTATCGATGATCACCTAAGCGAACGTGACGGTGACCGTGACGGCGATGGCGATGGCGATGGGGATGGCGATGTCAATGACGATGGAACTGGAGTTGGAGTTGGTGTCGAGATGACGATGGCGGCACCTGGTGCAAGTGAATCGTCCGTTAAAGTAGCAGGAAAATCAACTGTGAAATTTGGTTCCTTAAATTCAGCAACAACAAAGACTAATAACCCTTCAAAAGCATCTGCATCCGCATCCGCATCCGCATCGTCGGCATCATCAATATCTTGCATCTCACCCGCATCCGCATCAGCATCCACGCCAACCCAATCGCCGTTGCCGGCTCCAGCGGACGCATTCGAGGCAGTGGCGGCCACACCCAGTGGTGGTAGTCGGGAGAGTTCGCCTCCGGCAGATCTGAAGGCTAGTACTGATAATATAAGTAGCGATAAGTCAAATAAACGCAGCCATAGGACAGATTCGACGATAACCACGGCCACCACGGCCACAACGGCAACCACGGGTGATACCACAAGCTCAATAGTGTCAACGTCTGCCTCTGCTTCTGGCTGCGACACTCCACCACCTCAACATGCAACAGACTCGGATGCAACGACAACAGCAGGCGATATTCTACAACACCATCTTCTGTCACTCCAGCATCAACATCAACAGCAACAGCAACAAGTGGCAGCCACTGGCGGCAGCGTCTTCCCACCGATACAGGCCCAGGCGCAGATGCAACTTAGTTCCTTTCAAGCATCCCTCGCAGCGCTGGCAAACGAACAGAATGCGAGGGGTGTCAAACTTCTTACAGAGTTCCTGCAGCAGCAACTACATCAGCAGCAACAGCAGCAGCAGCAGCAGCAACAGCAGCAGCAGCAGCAGCAACATAAGCACCTTTTGTTTCCTACTAGCTGCTTGGAGCATCCAGATTTCAAGGGTGTGGACTGCAAAACATGCGAATTGATTGAGATTCAACATCGAACTAAGTCACCGGCTACTCCACACTCCCAGTCCCAGTCCCAGTCCCAGTCACAATCTCAATCTCTCCCGCAACCTCTGCGCTCTCCTAATGCCAGCAGTGGCGGGTTGTCATCCTGCATGCCCATCTCGCCAAGTGCATCATCCGTTGGTAACGTTGGAAACGCAACTGCATCAAGCTTTACAATTGGCGCCTGCTCCGATCACATCAATGGGCGACCCCAAGGCGTAGATTGCGCTCGGTAAGTGCCAAACATTTTACTCCTTTTGCATTTTGCCTTCTTGCTTTGACATCAAACTCAGTGAACCGATTATGCTCATATCATCTCAGAATCCCAGAATCAAAATCCGCATCTATCTAGCCATGCCCATCTGTCTGTCTGTCTGTCTGTCTGTCTGTCTGTCTGTCTGTCTGTCCAAGCTTGTCGTTCCTAGAGCTGAGTACACTAAAAGATTAAGTATATAATAAGTACGGTAAATTCGGGCTATCTTGAGCCTGGCACAATAATTTATTCAAGTACGGATAGTGATTCCCGATGTTCTTAAATTTAGGACTTAAGCCCGGCAATTTTCGTTTGTAAGCCAGCCGTCAGCTAAAATCTGTTTTTATTTCGATTAGTACTACTAGTAGTGATATAAGGATTTCATACATTATAATAGTAGTAGTAGTTTGTTGATTTATAGATATTTGTACATTTTTAGACTTATTTTCGAATTGTGTACTTAAATGAAAACTTATTTACAAATTTGTAAAATTTTTTTCTAGAAATATCTACTTTGATTCAAATACATACAATTTTGAGTAATCGTTTTCGTTTACGAGTTTGCGTTTGTGTGTGTGTGTGTGTGTGTGTGTGTGTGTGTGTGTGTGTGTGTGTGTGTGTGTGTGTGTGGCCATAGAACTCTCACTTCCTTACATAGCTCTTTTTGTCAGTTTTACAGATATTAGGAAAAAACACGTCTTGGCAATAAGACGGCACTTATAATGAGATTCGGAAAATAGTGGTAATTTGTTATGCTTTTCCGATCGTCTTGAAACTTTTTTCTTAAGATCTATGTGAACGCATCCGTTCGATTTAGTTATTTGAAAGGTCAACGGTTGAAGAACGGATTCAACAAAATTCCAACTAATACGCTTTGTTCCGACAATGCCAGGTAATACTTTCATCTCAAAGAGGTGGCTTCTAAGTTGCTAGTCTAGAAATATTAAACACGATCGCTATGTTTTTAACCAAATTTATATTATTCGATATTTAATCCGAGGCAACACCCACGGAATTCGAACAATATTTCCTCATCCACAAATATATATGTATATTGCAGTACATGAATGAAGCTATACAATCAAATTCATGACTGAGGGTAGTCCATACAAAGAACTGAATCAGAATTATATCATTCAAGCGTAATATTACCAATTTGAGCGTGAGAAAACAAGTGCTCCCGGCGCTTCATTTGCCATGGCCATTAGTGTAGTTTAAGGGTGGTTGGTAATTTTTTTTCAAGGCCCCCTCTCTCCACAGGGCAGTTGTAGTCCTGCAATTTTGATGGGGTGCGACGAGTACGTGCTGACAACGCAAAAGGGTTTCGCTCGGGTCTTTGTATATATATATATATAATATGCGTAATTATTGCTGCTGTTTGAACTTTGACAGAGCAAAAGGGGTTTCCATCCATCTCGCTGTAATGCAGACACCGCTATACTACAATAACTCATTAGTCTAATTTTCGCATGCGAGGCAGCAGGCAGGAGGCAGGAGGCAGGACATCCTCTGCCTCTAGCTATGCCGGTTGTTCATTTAAACGCAAATGAACCTTGGGACCTGTTAATTCGCATTTGTGGGATCACATTGATTGCATCAGCTTGGACGACAGGCAGACAGATCTGAAAAGGATTGCATCACGCAAACCACCAAACCACCATTCAATGAACTCATTTTCATACAGTGATTGCGAACCAAATTACTCCCCAACCAAATGTGCTTGAATGTGCTGAAAATGCATGCTGCCACATAAATACATACATACATACATATATATTTACCAAAAATCAACGATTTTTATGAGACCATCAAATATTTCTCAATCATAAATCGTGAGATAATTATTATAATTTTGATATTAGCGTCGACAGAATATAAAGTATACGATGTATTTTGAACCATATTAAAATTGTTTTTTTTTTTACTTAAGATTTTTGATTAAAGACACATGCCGATTGAATACTGTACTTTACTTAAGCCACTCTTCACGCATCTAATGCATTTGGGATCTGCAAGGATATTCACTCCTTCACTCCTTATTCTTTAGCACATTGAGGATAATGTGGGTTCTAGACCTATAATCGCTGCATGTGTAGATACATTTTTGTAGTTCGCTGTTCAACATAGTTGTTCAATGACATTTTGAATCTGAGAGATGCTTTGTACATATGTATGTATGTATGTAGATACATATATATGTCTGTTTGATGTGGCGATACTTGACGTACCATGATTTCAACTTAAATCACAAGCAAAAGCGTATTTATATAAGTGTACAAAGCACAGCTTATCTAAATTAACTCATTTAAGAGAACTCTTATTACTTGGGAATGGGAATGAGAATGGGAATGAAAATGAAAATGAGAATGAGATGGATGTGTGAAGGGAGAGGGAGAGGGCGGGGCGGGGCGGGGTGGCTTAACTAAAATAAATTAAACCAATTGCGCTGATTTCACTTCATAAATTCTATATACCGACTCGGTCGGCTCTGCTTCAATTGTCGCAATTTACAATTGGGCGACTGGGCTCGGGATCATAAAATTTCATCAACACTTTGTAGGGTGCCGGTGCCATTGTGAGCTACTATTGTGAACTACTGTGTATTGGGTGTACTCTTGTTCACAATACAGTTGTTGGGGCTCGAATTCAAATTAAGTAATTATGATAAGTATACACGCACACTCACTCACACACACACACACACACACACACACACACACAAAGTGAGTGTTATGTGCTGGAAGATTTCCATAGCTGAGATTGAAGCCCCTATAAATGAATACTACTTCAATTAAATGTATTTCTGTCATCATAGTTATCGGTACATACATATGTACATACATATATATATATGTATATTTGTATATTTGTATATTTGTACAATAGTTTTAAGTACATTTTTTTTAAATTAAATAACGCATTGAGCGAAGAACACCCAGTGATAATTTTCACTTTGGCTTTCTTATTTTGTTTGCCTGTTTTTTGTATTTGTGATTGTATTAAATTGATGTTGAAGCTTTGTATCTTATTATTATTGTTTGTTTGTTTGTATTCTTGCAGTTGCGAAATGCTGTTAAGCTCCGCGCGTCTCAACAGCGGCGTCCAGATGTCCACACGTAACTCTTGCAAAACCCTCAAGTGTCCGCAGTGCAATTGGCACTACAAATACCAGGAGACATTAGAAATCCATATGCGTGAAAAACATCCCGACGGAGAGAGCGCCTGCGGATATTGCTTAGCAGGTAAGTTTCCAAGACATTTCAAATATTCAAGCACACAATTAATTACAAACAATCAAGGTCGAAGAAATGTAAAACTTTCTTTCACCTACTTATTTAAAACAAGAAGATGTACTCTAGACTAGAGGAGTGCCTTATTGTGAATGGAAATATACAAAATCGGTTGTAAAATCCATAAATAAAACTAAAAGGTATTTGGACAGACAAATAGTCAGCTATACTGACCCATGACCCATGACCCATGACAGTCATCAGTCAATGATGATCAACTTTATGTTGTGGGAAACAGTCACCTGTATCTGTATCTGTATCTGTATCAGACACATTCTACTAATACTTAACTATACGAATAAGTACAGAATATCTCTCTTGTCTAGAGCACTCTTACTTGTATCATTACGATTTATTTGATTGTTGCGTAACACATTTAGTCTACAACGTCTGCAATCCTAAATGAGAGATACTCAACATGCATTTTCTTCCTCATTCTCGGTATCTTCATTAACAAAATGGTACTTAACCTCGCCCCGCCCCGCCCCGCCTCGTCCCGTCGCAGGCCAGCAGCATCCACGACTGGCACGAGGAGAATCCTACTCGTGCGGATACAAGCCGTACCGCTGTGAGATTTGCAATTACTCGACGACCACAAAAGGCAACCTCTCCATACATATGCAGTCCGACAAGCACTTGAATAACATGCAGGAGCTGAACAGCTCCCAGAACATTGTAGCTGTCGCGGCGGCAGCAGCGAGCGCCAAACTGCTCTTGCCGAATCCGTCGCCGCAAGGATCTGCCACTGGCCCGGTAGTGTGCGGTAGTGTGCTGGGAGGGTCCTCCCAGCAAGCGGTGCTAAGCTCCTCCAGCGCCAATGCAAGCGCCGTGAGCAGTGTCAGCAATGCGTCCAGTACTGCAATTGGATCGGCGTCGGTGTCATCGTCGTCCATCAAGCCGAAGCCCTCGTTTCGGTGCGATATCTGTAGCTACGAGACATCTGTGGCCCGCAATCTTCGTATTCACATGACAAGTGAGAAGCACACTCACAACATGGCCGTCCTCCAGAACAATATCAAGCACATCCAGGCATTCAACTTCCTGCAGCAGCAGCAGCAGCAGCAGCAACAAGGTGCTGCTGCCGGAGTTGGGACCGGAGCCGGTGTCGGTGCCGGATCTGCCAACAGTTTTCTGCCAGTGCCAGTGCCAGTGCCAGTGCCAGAGGTGGCCTTAGCCGATCTAGCCTACAACCAGGCACTGATGATTCAGCTGATACAACAGAATGCTGCCACCGCCCAAACAGCTGCCAGCCAGCAGCAGCAGCAGCAACAGCAAACGTCAACCAGCAGCAAACTGTCACCCACGTCGCCATCACCAGTGAGCACTCCTGACCAGTTGCATCCGTCGTTCTCATTTTCGCCAAAGCCCATTAAGCTGCCACAAGGAATGAGCATGGGCATGAACATGGGAATGGGAATGGGCATGGGCATGGGCATGGGCATGGGCTTGGGAATGGGCATGGGCATGGGAATGGGCATGGTGCATTCGAGTGAGCCGGGGGCATCGGCGGGGGAGACGTTGGACTCTTATCCGGATAGTTTGCCCGAACTGTGGCCGACAGCCCTATACAGCTGCCTCATTTGCGACTGCTTCAGCACAAATAATATGGACGAACTCAATCAGCATTTGCTGATGGACCGCTCGCGGCAGTCCTCGAGCGCTTCCACGGACATTATGGTCATACACAATAATAACTATATATGCCGACTATGCAACTATAAGACGAATCTAAAGGCCAACTTCCAGCTGCACAGCAAGACGGACAAGCATTTGCAGAAGCTCAATTTCATCAATCACATCCGCGAGGGCGGATCGCGCAACGAATACAAGCTGCAGTATCAGCCGCAGCTTGCCACCAATGTTGTGCAGCTGAAGTGCAACTGCTGTGACTTCCACACAAACTCAATCCAGAAACTGTCGCTGCACACCCAACAAATGCGACACGACACAATGCGCATGATCTTCCAGCACTTGCTCCTCATCATCCAGCGAAGCCGTATGCGCAAAAGCTATAGTTCAGGTCAAGTCCATGCGGAGAGAGAGTCCCCAATGGATGATGATCAGCATCAGCAGGAGCCTCCTCACCACCACCAGCAGCAGCAGCAGCAGCACCACCAAACCTTAAGAAAGGCCCTCTGCTGCCAGTTATGCAACTTTGTGGCGAAAAACCTACACGAGATGGTGCAGCATGTGAAGGGATTGAGGCACATGCAAGTTGAGCAATTTATTTGCCTGCAACGTCGGAGTGAGAACATGGAAATGCTCGGACTTAGTGAAGTATTTAAGGTGACCGATCAACTGGCAGGCAACAATGAAGGTATGTCAATCCAATCCAACCCAATTTAAGCTCCCAAGTTCTCAAGTTCCCAAGTTCCCAAGTTCCCAAGTTCCCGATTCCCAGTTTATTTCTCATTAATATTACTCACATTAGAATGTCTAGACTCTAGACGGTGGACTCTGAAATCGAGCATGAATACAGACACTTACCTAACTGTTGATTTTGATCTAGTATTTCTGAAATGGTTCAGAGATGTCTTTTTGGGTTAGCGATACCAATTTAATATGTTTAAATTATAAATCAAGCGGCTTCGGTATCGGTATCGGTATCGGTATCTTAGTGTCTCTGCTATCGATGATATTTTCTCACCGAACATCGATTAGTTTGTTAAACCAACTATGTGATGTCTCTTTCTGTAATGGGTACAACTATATTACACCCTTTCCATGGAATCTTACGTCTATGACATGCAGTGCAAATAAATATACACTGCCTGCAATGGAAATGGTTGGAAAGGGCTTTAAAAAGTTGTACATTGCTATATGATAGGCAGGGCAGAAGGAAGTAGCATACTTCTCCGATCCAATAATCATCAAGATTGACTTCTTGCTATACAAATACGAACATACATTGCTATTTTGATCGGTTATCGAAGCTGCTCAATTATATATTTAATGGGGTCGCAGATATCTCCCATTTCAGGAATAAAATATAATTACCTTTGTGTATCGGGTATCGATAAATCATCAATTATAATTTTGTTGTTAGTTTTGTAACACATTGAAGGAGACATTTTCGATCCCATAAAGTATATACAAACATGATACTTGAGCAGTATCAATATCATCTGTCCTTCTGTACGTTTCTATGAAAACTAGTCTCCCAATTTGAATATCTGACATAGAGTTCTTGTATGAATTTGTTTTCTATAGTTACAGCTATCCCGACCAATAATAATAATAATTAACAATATAATCTAGATGTAATCTTACTAAGATAGATACCCATTCTATCCTATAAGCTATAACTGTATGTATGCATATACATATACATAAGATGTACATATGTACATATGTATGTATGTCGAGACGTTTAAAATCTGTTCATCCCACTCGCGCATACAAATAGTCTTCATGCTCAAACTTAAGTACATTGCATTGTATAACACGGTTCGTTCGTAACTCATCATTAAGCGCTGATTTCAGTTCAATTTTTGTTTTGCCCCGCTCTTCGATTATTATCGTCCTTGTCCCTGGGCCCTCATACACCGACTCCGACTGCAACTCCAACTCCAACTCCAACTCAAACTTAAACTTAAACTCATACTGATACTCATTCTCTGTCGTTCGCGTATATACCATATACATACATACATATCTATATACGTATACGTATACGTACGTAAATTCTTCACTGCGTACCCTCGCGTTGCCCTTGTGCGATTTATATGCGCTGTGAGATTTATACGCTGACGCTGACCCTTGAGGAAATTATTACAAATTACTTAAGAATGCAAAAACGATTATATGTATCCATCGAATTTGCAATTAGTGACGTGCACACTTTGCTCCACGCCAGCCTCAGCCCCAACCTCAGTCCCAGTCCCAGTCTCAGTCCCAGTCCCAGTCCCAGTCCCAGTTAAAGTCCATTCGACGGTGCCGATACCCATGCCGCTTGAAAAACAGGCAACCATACATAGCCACAGTGTGATATTCTCATATCAGATGCGGCGTCGAGCGGGGCCGAACCGCAGGCATGGCACCTAACCACAGAGTATCGGACCCTTACCCTTACCCTCACCCTTACCCTTACCTTACTACCAGAGAGAAATACAACAAACAGCCGCCACACCGCACTGTCTCCCCCCCCACCCCTTACCACCCTCGATCATCAGACGGGAAAACGCTGCGAATCTGGATCTGGAATTGCACTCTATACACCCACCCCAGCTGCAGAGTATACATAATTGCACATGCCGCTCTCCTCCATTGTAGAGTGTGCAAGCGCACAGCGCACAGCTTACAGCTTACATATGTATATGCAAAATTGACAATGATGCCATGCCTCCTCCTCCTCCTCCTCCTCCTCCTCCTCCCTCCTATGAAACGCTTCCTTTATCCCGCCTCATGCCTGCTCCCTGCTGCCTGGTGCCTGCTGCCAGGTGCCTGGTGCCTGATGCAGTTATTGCGGTTGCTTGTACTCGAACAGAAGTTCTCTTTGTTACTTTAAAGTTTAAATTGTAATTGCCGTCTTTCCTAAGCGATATAACCTTTGTTTTGGCCATATTCTCGAATCTAGACGCTCTCCGAGTGCTTGTTGTTGTCTCTTTTCGTCTGTTCCTGCAAATGGAGTTCCATAACTTTCCTACATAGAATGACTGACCGACCATTACTATTTGCATATATGTATATGTACATCAAATATCAATTATTTCCCATTACATACATACATATTGTGCAATTTTAAATATCCAAATCAACATTGTGAATAGATGTTAAATTGCAAGCAACCGTTGTCAGGTTTTGATAGTGATTTTCAAAATGCTAAAATGATTAATACATTGAATTTATAGCATTTGTCTTATTGCCACTAAAAACTGTGATTGATCCAAAAATAAGCTTGGGTGGTTTGCTAAAAGCATCCTTACTCCTGTTGTCGCCGTCACCGTCACCATCACCGTCGCCGTCGCCGTCGCCGTCACCGTCACCGTCACCGTCACCGTCACTGTTGCCACTGCAACAAAGAGCCACATAATGATACCCATCTTAAGTCATAAGTGAGCCTGAACTTGCCTCAGATTCATTCCATCTCATCTCAGCTTTACTTGTGTTGTGTTGTGTGGTTTTCCTTTGGTGTTGGAGTTTTTTGGTTGTATTTCGAATAACCGAAACCCTTTAAGCATGATTACAAATTACAAAACAAAAAAAAGACGTTCTTAATAATTAACAGGCATCTCGTATCCAATAAGGTATTTATATATTCTCGATCAATTTTAGCAGTCCACTCGATCTTGCCATATGTGACTGTCGACTATCCAAATGTAAACCGAAAATCTACATACTATATAAAACAGTTTGTCCTGATTGGCAATTGGTGATCAACGTGGGGCCTAAGCCATAAGAGCTTAAGAGCGGAAATATTCATAGTAGTTTTCTCTTGGTCGAAAAGTGCGTGCTAAGAAGCAATTTTGGAAAATTCTAAATTTGGGAAATGAAGAAAAACCGTTGTATGCAATTTTTTTGTTTTTTATCCGATCGGGTTCTAACTTATTTTCAAGGATCATTATAAACATTCATTAAGAACTGTATACCAGTTTTGTGGAAATGTACTCAAGGTTGTATGGATGTTGATTAAATTATTGTCTGATCATCTTCCAATTGATTTTCAAAGCTTTACACAACAAAATATTAATAGTACTTTAAAATTTTGCGGGAAAGCTGTTGCATGCAACTTTTTGGATTTTTAATTTGATCAGCTCCAAAATTATTTTCAACATGAGCGAAACGTAAGGAAAATGAAAAGGTGAAAAATGTAGTAGCAACGCAGGCCGGGAAATGCTAGTTTATTATAATTGTGTTGTGTGTAAATGTATCGATATGCAAGTAGAAATTTGAATATAGGGTATATGCTAGTCGAGATATCTCGATTGGAGCATTCTTACTTATTTTGGTTTCGTTTGGTGTTGGTGTTGGCGGCGGTGTTGGCGGTGGCGGTGGTTGCTGGCGCGTCTCTTTGCTGATGATGAAGATGGTGGTGCTGGTGCTGGCGATTTCGATGGCGCTGTTGCTGTTGCCCCGTGACTACTTCAGTGGTAACAGCTGCGCATGATTATTGCAGTAACAAAAAGAACAACAAAAAATACAACAAAATACAAATAACAGCAACAACAACAACAACAACAAGAAGGGCAGGGGGCACCAGAAATACCCATGCACATATCAGTTTGGTTAGTTTCATTTCGCTCTCTCACTCTTTCTCTCTCGCTCTCTCTCGCTCTCTCTCTCTCTACCTCTCTCTCTCTCTCTCTCTCTCTTTTGGCTAAGTAAGTTAATTTTCCTCCACTCGCCACTCCAAAAAGAGCCACAGAACGCCATGGACGGGGCAACGGCTATGGCTATGGCTAAGGCTATGGTCTTGATTTTCATTTTTTTGTCGGCTTTTTAATTCGATGCAATCAAGCTGTATGGAAATTACTTTGAAATTGGTAATGGAATTTGAAATATATTCGCATTTGGTCGTGTATCAACGCTGCACCCTTGCTTGCAATTAACTGTACGCAGCTGAGACTAACACCAGCATCAGCACCAAGGCCAGGACTGAGACTGAGACCAGGACGGAGACGGAGACTGCGACTGCGACTGAGACTGCGGCTGGGACGAAACAGAGACCGAGTCTGGCCAGGTACTCGGTGTGTTCTCATTTCTGCTGCTCATGCCTTGTCTGCGTCTGGCTTTTGTTGTGGTCGTTCCTATTATCAAAGGCATTGATTAGCCAAAGGGGTCTCACAGGATTATTAATCTGTACGCAAAAAGAACCATTGTCTGTGTATATGCTTTGGTATACTCACACTCACACACACACACACACACATACACAGGTCATTGACTAACTTTTCTTGTTATCGACTTTATAGAGAGTATGTATGCTCCAGTATTCTAGCTAAAGTGTACCAATTTTTTACATGATATCGAAAAGCCTTTACCATGAAGTTATGCATATTAGTTTTGCCTTTCCACTATATTTCTCAATTTCAATGTCGCCTTTTTCTCAAATTTAGAAATATAATTTCTTAATTCCAAGCCGGTATAATGCACAAAATGATAATAATAAAAACTGGAATAATATTATTTGTTATTGAATGGTATTTTGAGGCAATTATCTTGAATGTGCAATTAGATGTACATTGGTGCAATTATCCAAATATCCAGATATTGGTTGTCGGGCTTGTCCTTACTTCTTATACTCTGTACCAACTACAAATGGTAAATAAAAAAGTATGTGTAGTAAGAATTTAGTTTACTGTAAAGATTTCCAAGAGACTCTCCAACCATCCATTTTGGGATGAGATATCCAAACTGGAAATATTCTTGATATATGGTTGCTGTACTACTATTATCTCAAAGAGAGTGGATATAATGAACTCCTTCTGCGTAGGAGATAATATCTCATGTCGTTCATATCGATTCTGATGCTTACCAGCCGGATCGGAACACTAAAGCATATAACTGCCATATCGATCGGTCGAAATTTTATATTTTGTAAGATTACTCGACCAAACTTACCAATTAAATGTTTTAGCATTACAAAATTTCATCAAAATCAGACCACTTTATCTTGTAACTGCCATGGGAACAATCTGTTGAAAAATTAATCGTTGTATGAACCACTTTTTTTATATAGATTGGCTGAATTCAGTCCTAATCGGACGACTATATCTTGTAGCTGTTATAGAAACAATCGGTCTGAAATAGTAATTTAATTAACAACATTTATTTTTGAAGGTATCATTATAATTCTTTTGAAAACACCGTTTTGTATAAGCATTTTTTTTTTTTTGATACATAATATTTATTAACGTGTTCGTATAAATAAACATACTTTCACATTGTACAAGCAAAACATAATGAAAACAAAACAGACCCTCAGAACATGTGGAGGGAAAAGGAAATGTTTTAGGTAAGGGTATACTACTCTTTCTCGTTTAGGTAATAATCGTTTGATAAACCAGGTATAGCCAAATATATTAACAAACCCAAAAAATAACTGAATTATAAAAAATAGTTGCACAATTCGTGTTAAGATGCCCCACATACAAAATACAAAATACATTTTTGGTCTCACTTATATTGGCCAAAAAATGCTAACATTTTGTTGCATAGTGTAAAATATAATAAAAATGATACTCTCTTGACCAAGGCAAAAAGAGTATATTGGTAGTGGGCATTGTCTGTCTGTAAAATAGGTTTTTTGCATTACTCATAATTTCGTCGACACTGCAACGTTATTTGTATTATATTTATTTGATGTTTATCCTTTTAAAATTTTTACAAATTTTAAAAATTTTACCAATTTTACAAATCTGACAAATCGTTCTTTGAATTTTAGATTCAGCCTTTGATTGTGGACTCAATTTGGCAAGTGGAGCTTGCGCTGGAGCAACCATGGATATCGGATTCGGTGTGTCGGCTGCATTATCAACCGAGGGACATATCTTTTCGCCTGCCTCTGTCTCCAGCTGTTCGACATCCTGTGGCAAGGCTCAGCCGCGTGCTCTATCACCGTTACCTTCTGCTAGCGACTTGCATCTAAACGCTTCAACGACGGTTTTTAAATGCAATCTCTGTGAATATTTTGTGCAAACTAAAAATGACATCGAAACGCACATTGTCACAATACACCCAACGGCGGAAAGCGATGACTTCATCAGCATACCCACCAACACGGCGGCTCTGCAAGCTTTCCAGACAGCCGTCGCCGCCGCCGCTCTTGCTGCCGTCCACCGCTGCAACGCCAGCAGCACTCCTACATCCACAGCAGCCGGACCGGAAGCAGATGGCGACGGTGACGGTGACGGTGAAGGTGACGGTGATGGTGATGGTGATGGCGATTGTCCCGTTGTGATTAAGCGTGAGCGGCTGGAAGAGAACGATTGTCCTCCCATAACGAATAGTGCGAATAGTGCTAATGTTCAGGACAATAGCAACAACACCAACTTTATTGTTGAGTGCAAGCGAAATAAGAAGAGTCCTTCGCCCAAGAATGAATCGGCGCCCCAAACAGGTGTATCGTGTCCCTTGTGTCTGGAGAGCGGATACAGTGAGAAGGCTTCACTCGAGACCCATCTCATGAGCGTGCACAGCGTGACTCGAGATGGCCTAGCCCGACTGCTGCAGCTTGTGGATCACACAGCTTGGCGACCGTCAGAAACTGTTGACTTGGCCATGGCCATGCCCATGGCATCCTCTGAGCGGAATCTAGATGAGAGTAAATGTCCCGATGCCACTTGCGAAGACTATCTATCAGCGTCCACAGCGACTGCAGCAACGACTGGGTCCACTACTGGCAGCATGCAGGGAGTATCGTCCTGCCAGCAGTGTGATGCAAACTTCAAGCACGAGGAGCAGCTGCTCCAGCATGCCCAACAGACACAGCACTTTCCGGTGCAAAATGGCGAGTACCTGTGTCTGGCGGTCACTCATTTGAGCCGTCCCTGCTTTATGGCGTTTGCCACTTTGCCGGCAATGATTGCCCATTTCAAGGACTCGCACATGAGTCTGGTTATCTCCGAGCGGCACGTCTACAAGTACCGCTGCAAGCAGTGCTCACTGGCGTTTAAGACACAGGAGAAGCTTACCACACACATGCTGTACCACACAATGCGAGATGCTACCAAATGTTCCCTATGTCAGCGCAACTTCCGCAGCACTCAGGCTCTGCAGAAGCATATGGAGCAGGCTCATTCCGCCGAGTGTGCCGCGGCTGCTGCGGCTGGTGCTACTGCTGCTGCTGCTATGAGTAGTAGTCCTCGGGACATGTCACCCAGTTTCGCGTCTGGCGAAACAGAGAAGGTTCCATCTGAGCCAAATGCTTTTGACTTAACTACGGCCCGGACTATTGAGTCAGGTAAGTAAACTAAAACCGTGATAGCTATTATTTATTACTTATTATTTATTATTCATTATTTATTATTTATTATTTATTATTTATTATTTATTATTTATTATTTATTATTTATTATTTATTATTTATTATTTATTATTTATTATTTATTATTTATTATTTATTATTTATTATTTATTATTTATTATTTATTATTTATTATTTATTATTTATTATTTATTATTTATTATTTATTATTATTTATTATTTATAATTTATTATTTATTATTTAAAAGGGGAGTCTCACAAACACAGAAGGGTTAAGCACCGGGACCTCAGGTGGTCTTTTGTGCTGGAAAGCTCCCTAAGGGTACAAGTCTGTCTAATCTGCGCAGGAGTTGTGAACTCGCTACGCAGATGACTCTTCCTACTCCAGATAATCGCTGGACATTCGCAGAGAATGTGTTTTGTGGACTCGTCATCCTCCCTTCAGAGCATGTTTGCGAACGTTGTATTTTACGGTGTGGTGGCAGTAATAGTAATCCTATCCGGATTTCCCTACACCTTTCTGCCCGTATTCCGATCCATGGCTATTATTTACCGTTACATACCGTTTTCACATATATTTTTGCATATAGAAACGTCAACTAAAACATTCAATGTGGAATTTTCTTAATTTTGGTTTCATTAGAGTAGATTTCTCTTGTGACCAACGTCACAATCAATCCAGCTTCGCAGCTCTTTTGGCTCTTTTGTTTGTCCTGTGCTTTTAAAGCCACCAATATTGTTTTATTTATTGTACAGATAGTAAGACATACAAACATAACGAACTGCTAAAACATTAATTGAACAAATTGTTTTTAGCTGGCAAAACGAACGAAACTGTGAAGCAATCCCCCCAACGATCGCGATCGCCGCTTCAATTAGATACGCAGCCAAAGGAGTCGCATCCGCTGTCCACTTTGTTATCGCCAAACGCGCTTGATGAGCCTACAACGGAGCAGCAGCAGCACTTTGCAGTATTGACCGCAGCTTTGATCAAGCAGCAGCAGCAGCAACAGCAGCAGCAGCAACAGCAACAGAGTCAACACCAGGACATAGTTGGCCAGCTGGCAGATAGCCAGCTGCCCTTGTCGCCCGGAGAGATGCACCAGCTGCAGTTGAAGGCGCAACAGCATGGTTCCTTCGGCAACATGAATCAGCAATCGTTGCACGGCCTGCAAAGTCTACAGAACTTGCAGCAGATTCAACAACAGTTGACCGCCGCGGCGTCAGCATCGGGAATGCCTATTAACCCAGTGGACATGCTTAATCTAATGCAATTTCATCACTTGATGTCTCTAAACTTTATGAATCTGGCACCCCCATTGATATTTGGAGCTAACGCTTCCGGCGGCACTTCCGCAGCAGCAGTTGGTGTTCAGAACAATGGCATTGCCCCTTCCTCCTCGGCTGACCATCAGCAGAAGTGTTCGGGGGGCAGTACAGTTACCAATTTAGCCGGCGACGCAGCGAATCTAAATATCCTTGCGCAATCGAATGCTACTAACAATAATCAGGTAAATGGAAATCAGGAAATCGACTCATCATCACTTGTGTGTTATATATGTATTATATATTATATATCTAACGGCTCTCTCTTTTTCCAGCAACAGCTGAGCAGCAATCAGAAACGAGCTCGCACCCGCATCACAGACGATCAGTTGAAGATCCTGCGTGCCCATTTCGACATTAACAACTCACCTAGCGAAGAGAGCATAATGGAAATGTCGCAGAAAGCAAATCTTCCAATGAAGGTACCTTCACCATTATATCCAGCCAGTTCTCATCTAGATCTCAACAACAAATAACCTATTCTATATTGTGCAGGTTGTTAAGCACTGGTTCCGCAACACGTTGTTTAAGGAACGACAGCGCAACAAGGACTCGCCTTACAACTTTAATAATCCGCCATCAACTACACTGAATATCGAGGAATACGAACGTACTGGTCAAACTAAGGTAACGCCCCTAAACGAGACAACAGTCACTGCTGCTCCTGCTCCTGCTGCCGCTGCCGTTGCCGCTGCCGCCATCCCTGCAGTTGCCCCAACAACGGTGGCGGTCGCGGAGGTTCCAACAGCGCCTGTCAAGAACAATCCAATAGCATCGACATCGGTGTCAGCAGCAGCATCCGCCTCCCGCCCGACATCAACAACCTCCAGCGGCAACATATCCGACTATTTTAAAACGCAGACTGATATGATGAGCTCAAAGCCAGAGCCGGAGGACTTGGGGTGCTTGCCGTTGCCCCTGGAAGTTCAGATAAAGACTGAGCCGCAGGACGACAATGCTGCAGCCAGCGACTTTACGTTTCATAAAAAACAACAGCAGGAGGAAGTATTCGAGTTCCTTAAGCAACATCAGAGCGATCATTCAGACCCGGGGACGTCACAGCATAATGCCGACATTTCATGTCATGATCAGTCAATGCAGATGTCTGGATCATCAATGCATCACTATCAGAGCCAGCATCAACAGCAGCCGCAACAGCATCAGCATCAGCAGCAGCAGCAGCATCAGCAGCATCAGCAGCAAACGAATTGCTTCGAGACGAAGTCGGAAAGCGGTAGCTCCGACGTTCTTTCCCGTCCGCCCACGCCCAATAGTGTTGCCGCCAGCAATCTGTACAGCAGCATGAACGATTTGCTGAGTCAGCAGCTGGAAAATATGGGCAGCAACATGGGACCACCTAAGAAACTGCAAATATCGGGCAAATCCTTTGAGAAGCTTTCGGGCTCAGGATCGGGATCGGTATCGGGAATGATATCGGCATCTGCATGCGCGCAGCTGGAGAGCAACTCTTCAAACTCATCGAACTCATCATCGTCGACATCGGGTGGGAAGCGGGCGAATCGGACACGTTTCACAGACTACCAAATTAAAGTGCTGCAGGAGTTTTTTGAAAACAATTCGTACCCAAAGGATAGCGACCTTGAATATCTGAGCAAGCTACTGCTACTATCGCCACGCGTTATCGTCGTATGGTTCCAAAATGCTAGGCAAAAGCAACGCAAGATTTACGAGAACCAGCCCAACAATTCGCTATACGAAAGTGAGGAGACTAAGAAGCAAAACATTAACTACGCCTGTAAAAAGTGCAGCTTGGTTTTCCAGCGCTACTACGAGTTGATACGTCACCAGAAGAACCACTGCTTCAAGGAGGAGAATAACAAGAAGTCGGCAAAGGCACAAATTGCTGCGGCGCAGATAGCTCACAATCTAAGCTCCGAAGATTCTAATTCGTCTATGGACATACACCATGCCACTGGGGCAGCCGGCAGCTTGGCTCTAGCGCCCCAAAATGTGGCAGCTGCTGTTGCTGTTGCTGCGGCTGCTGCTGCAGCAGCTCATTCCGGGTCGCAGCCGTTCGGCTCTTCGCCCTCTCCTCAGCACTTGTTTAGCAAATCGTCATCGCTCACCGATTTCAGTCCATCGACTACGCCGACGCCACCTCAGCGGGAGCGCAGCAACAGTCTGGATCAACAGCGACTGCCAAAGTTTGACTGTGACAAATGCGAGCTGCAGTTCAATCACTTGGAACTGCTGCGTGAGCATCAATTGATGCACTTAATGAGCCCTTCCCTCTTTCCCGCTGGTCATCAGTCCAATCAGTCGGAGGCAACTTATGGTCCCTTCGGCAGCATCTTGCAAGGCCTGCAGCAGGCGGCCCAACAGCAGCAGCAGCAGCAGCAACAGCAGCAGCAACAGCAGCAGCAACAGCAGCAACATCAGTCACATCCGCCGCCAGCAAAGAAAAGAAAATACTCGGAAAGCTCTTCAAACGCTGAGGAAGCCACCTCTATCGGGGAATTGGAGACTTCACATAAGAAATACGAGTTCCTATACCAATACTTTATGCAGCATGAAACCAATACCGAAGTGAAACAGCAGTTCTTAATTCAGCAGCAACAGCAGCAACAGCAGCAGCAGCAGCATCAAGGAAATGAGTCTGATTTGGAGCTGGAATTTTTAAGCAATTTCTATCAGCAGAGTGAACTGAAAAAGGGCAGCAGCTATGATTTTTTACTACAATATTACCGCAAAAATGAAGACCCTTTGAAGCACCAACAATCGTCGTTTAGTTCCAGCAAAAAGCCAACCATTGAGTTTCTACTTCAATACTATCAGCTTCATGAGTCGAAAAAGTTTTTTCAGTTAGCTGCCTCGCCCCAAGCAACACCTGATGGCACAGAACCGCAGCCGTCGTCGCAGCAGCCGAACGCGACGGCGGATGAAAGGATTAAGTTGATCGGCAGGCAGGAATTAGCTCAAGAGCAGGAGGTGCAAATGGAGCATGATTTACAATACTATACAACAAAGGCGAAGATCAAAGGGGAATGCGATCGAAATCTGATGATCTCCAATAACGGACTGTGTGCAGCTACTATACCTACTAACCTCGATCTCGGCGGGATTGGTGTGCATCAAAAACTGAATAACAACCACATCGATATCGACATTGACATCAATGTTAGCTTAACAGGCGGCGGCGGCGGAGGGCAGCACTTTGATTTGCTGAGGGAAACAACTAAAGAAAATGAACATGAAAATGAAAATGAAACTGAACTTTCCAGCTCGACCGTATGCAATGATGTAATCAATGGAGACAAGCAATCGCCTCTTATGCGCGGCAACGAAATGATACGAAAGGGGATTGACAACGAAAAATCGCAGTACTTTCAAAATCTGGAAGACTTTCTCGATGCAACAATGATTGAAAATAACTCACAAATGCTGACATTCAATGACGACGATAATAATCCCAGCCCAAAAGTTGAGAGTGTCACTCTCAAAGCGAATGATTCTTTGCCCTCGGACTCTTCAGTACAGCTAAGCGCTCCATCTAAGCAAAACAAGCGACTGCGGACCACAATACTTCCAGATCAATTGAATTTCCTGTATGAGTGTTACCAAACTGAGTCCAACCCCAGCCGTAAAATGCTTGAGGAGATTTCCAAGAAAGTAAATCTTAAAAAACGAGTCGTACAAGTAAGTTGAAATACCTCTTTAACTATATATATAGATATAGATATAGTTTTAGGATTGGCCAGTGTTCTCTAGAGTCGAGAGCGCTGGACTAGAAGATACCCAAACCCAGACTTGTACACACATACATACATATGTCTATTGTATGTACATAGAAATTACCTTTATTGCTGACTGACTGACTGACTGGCTGACTGTAAATTGGTTTTTGGAAAATTGCAGCCACAATTTTAAAACATTGGCGGTGAAAACTAATTTAAAACGTTTTTCCATCATTTAGGATGGAATTTTATCGGTCTAGATAAACTGCATTTCGGCTGGTCACGATGCCAATGATGCTGAAAAGAGACAAAAAATAAAGGGTCCAGGGTGCCTTGAACTTGGACACCATCGTGAAAATAGTTTTTCATAGTGTTTCGTTCAGGTTTTTGTGTATTTGTGTATTTATGCAGATATGTTTGGACTGAGTACAGGGTAACTCATTGTCGGGCACTCTCCACTATATCACTCTTCATTCCTTAGTGTTAAGCTATGTTTAAAGGTGGTTAGCTTTTGTTTTTGTTTTTCTTTATACATTAATCACATTGGCAGAATTTTATGATCATCGGATTGATACTATATATAACGGAAAATTGTTAAAATGGGTTGAAAATCAGATTACTAGATCGTACGTCAAAGATTGTCATATTTGGGCATGTCAATAAAATATTGGCAATCTTACTCGTAATTGAGATCTTAACACAACTTTGGCACGCCGAAGGAAGCTGTAGTTTAAATTTGATTTATGTTCTTATGATTTGTTTAATTTCTTTTCTTTTCTTTTTATTTTATATATTTATTTAATTTAGTGAAACACAGCCATTTACACACACCGTAACCCAATTGAACATAAACCATAATGGAATTGTCAAGAGTGAGCTGTGCATTGAATTTAAGTTGAAGCCATGTGGATACTACAAGTAAATACATACCTGTACATATGTACATATGCCTAAGTATTGTTCCCACAATCACGATCAACCTCTTAAGCACAAAAGACAAAAGACACGATGCTCATAAGTCGAATAATATATCAAATATAGCTGTCCACATTCAGTGGCAACAGACAATACCACTATGGACAATATCGGATTTTATATGTATAATATGTATGTATATGGACAGGAAAGCATACCTGCAATAGCTACTAGCTACTAGCTACTAGCTACTATATCTTTGAGTTCTGCAGCAGTCACCTTCTGTCTCACCATGATAACAGCAAACAGTAGCAGCCTGGCTGCCTTGCAGCAAGCTTTTAAAGCTCTATGCTTGCTTTCTGTCATCTGTCACACAGACAATCGACGGTGACTGTGTTGGGTTGGCGGCCTGAACAATTACAGCTAATAATTGAGTTATATACAGGTAATTTGGAATATTAAATGATAGTTACATTTACAATTTAAAAGTATATACCAAGTCTAAGGAGGCAATCAATCGTATATATACTCATCCACTTTAAACTTAAAATATATTGAACAATTTTGGCTCATCAAATAAATCAGATCAAATAGCTGATATAGGGGTCGAGAATGTCTTCTATATATATTTATGCAGTTACATCACGAATGTCCGAAACCAGATTGCACATATCGAGAGTTAATATTCAGCTACAAAGATGCAAAGATTAATACGATATAAAATAAAAGCAGAATTAATTAATAATCATTAAGTTTTATGGTTTCGTAAGCCTAACTAGTGATACGTGAAAATTAACAGTTGTAAACATTAGTTGATAAATATAATATTTTTGGTGTATGCATTCTTGACTCTTGCACGGCAATTCGGAGAAATACAACATTGAAAACACACTGGTAAATTAGTATGTATATTACTTTGTTCAATGTCTGTCTTCCTGTTCGTCCTAGGATCAGCGATCGGAGAAGGGATCCCAAATGTCAAATATTCATGAGCTCAGTATGGTTTACGATACCGATAACGTACAAAACCTCTAGCTCTTATAACTTAAAAGTTACACGATTAATGACGACTTCATTATCGTCCCTGTTTCTCTGTAGGGTGCCACCATTTTGGACAGTTTGTTGCTAACAGACGAATAACAGTACTTACAGATTACAGATATTTAATGTAGCTCAACCTTGGACAAATTTGATGGTTATTTGTATTCCCTGAACCCATTTAAAATGGAAAAAAGGCTATAATGTTTTTCTGCAAATGTTTGTCCGTCCGTCCGTCTGTCTGTATGAACTTCATATTTAAAATATTAGTTCTCATAATTCCGGGTCAATACAAGTTTATCATATTTTTTCGATATCTCGTCCCGTTCAAAAGTTTTCAATTCCAGACCAGTGTTTTTTGAGCATAGCTTGAAAGGTATAAGAGCTAAAGGCACCAAATTCGATATGTATAATCTCGTATAGCATATCAAAGTATCAAATCAATGGATAAGAGAAGTGGGAAAACCTAACAAACCCAATTTATAAAGAATAAGTTTGTGATTTACCGAGTCAGTGTAAATGACATCAGTTTGGAACTTTCGAAGAAACCCTGTCTTAACTATGGTTTTGATTTCCAAAAGGTTGCTTGAAACAGTGCGACGTCTGAAAAATCCATGCTGGAATTGCGTGATCAACGGAAGACCAAAATGCTGGAATTTGGATGCAATAATTTTTTCAAAAGCTTCGAGATCGCAAGCAGATAGACTAAAATTGCCACGATAATTTGAAATGTTAGACTGAGAACCTTTTTTATGAATGGGTATAATGAAGGTCTATTTCCACATTTAAGGAAAATCACCAAGCTAAAGAGATAGATTATATAACGTTAACAAGGGCAAGCAAAGAGAATCGGCACAAAGCCCAAGGACTGCACTTGGAACCATATCCGGAGCAACAGAAAATGCATATACAAGCTGTCATAATCCATGAACAAGGGATAAATACAGTTAGATTGATTTATCTGAAAATGATATGAAAAGGACGAACTAAGATCGTCGGTAGATGGATGGATGGATGGTGGATTGCAACTGAATAATACGCCAGCTGGTTGGTGAACATTAGGCTGCTCTGGAATCGAAATTGGTGGTCTGGAAGAAGCTTCCTTGAACCCACATTGTCTACCAGTCTAGCTGCAACGAATCTCTGCCAGGGTGACTCACCTGCCTGACAGGCCTTTGAACAGTCGTCTTCCAAATTAAGTCATGCCCGGACGCAACTTATGGCTCAAGGCTTTTTCAGGTTTGGCAACTTTGGATTGGGAGATCGGAGCACTGTCCGATGACTCTCTCTCTCTCGCCAGCAGACGGGACCAACTTGTGGCGCAACGGACATTATCTGAGACGCATAAAGTCTAGTCAGATTGAGGGTTCTCTCTAGTCGCCCCACTCTTTGCAACCTTTAAAATTGATGGCTAATAGTTGGCATTCCGTTATTGGCCATTGGGTCTCGTTGGAATTGTGATCTGGTTGTATTAGAGTCTAATAATCGAAAATGACCCAAAACTTGTTGTTTTTAATCTGATTGGTCATCAATACCTGTTGATACCTGGTGATACATATGCATTATTTTATTACAACGATTAAAACCGTTTTTAATTGATATAGTTGAAAAGTGAATGAAATTCTTTATATGTGTACCGAGCACGGATCACAACCCTATGTACATATGTCGAAAAAGAATTCGGCTTGAACTGGGAGTGGATGATGGATTGTAGATCTAGAATAGAATATAGTAGAATGTATTTGGAAACTAGTTGTAGTTTTGACTCTTGCGTCACTTTGCTAATATGACTTTTAATAATACGATGCTTTCGCATTGGTCTTTCAGGTTTGGTTTCAAAACTCGCGGGCCAAAGATAAGAAATCTCGGAATCAACGCCAGTACGCACACATTTCGGACGACAACAACAGTTTTGACGGATCTAGCGGCAAGGAAGCCAGTAACAGCAACAGCAATAGCATGAAAAGCAAGCCCCTTCCACTGACCCTAGAGCCAATGGTTGCCACCAGCGATTCCGAACTAAAGCTGCAAGACTGTCAATTATGCCAGATCCCTCAGGTGAATATGCATAAGCACGCATTCACTGTGGAGCACATTTGCAAGATGAAGGAACTGCTCGAGCAGACCAGCGAGCTATATGCCCACAGCAATGCCAGCGGCAGTGATGACAACGATTCTGACAGAGAGAGGCGCGTCTACAGCCTCTCCAAGGCATTCCTCCTGCAGCACGTTGTCTCCAATGCCAACAGCCTGGCATCAATGCCAGCATCAACTATTGCAACTGCAACTGCACCTGCAACTGCAACTTTGACTGCTGCTGACGACTCGGACGAGGGGCCGGTGGTTACGGGTCGTTGTCATATGGCTAGCGATATGGCTGTCTCTGTGAATGACGCTGATGAAATAATGGTTGAGACCAGCAGAAAGAATGCATCGGGCAATCGGGACAATCGGGATAATCGGGATAATCGGGATAATCGGGACAATCGGGACAATCGGGACAATCTCATGCAACAGATGTTCAATCGCAATCACATCACTGGTAAGATTTGCGGAACCTTTCTTCGAACTCGTCTCTCTCACATTTTCAATGTTCGTGACGTGAATCGGCAGCATCGGCATTTGTTTACTATGATTTGATTTTTATTCGATTATGTCAATATGTTTTAATTATATGCTATATATTATATTTGTATGTACATATGTATGATTTCGTGATTCTTGAACTTATTATGCGTTCTTAGTATGATTTAATATGTATTGTATTGTACACAATTTATTAATTTACTCCTCCTATGTTTTAGTGCGCTCATTTCGATTGTTTATGATGTATGTATGTATGTATGTATGTATGTATATGTTCTGAAAACAGACATTATACTCATTCCATAAATTTTAAGGAATGTCCACTAGAATACTACAATACTACATACTACATTTGTAAGTAAATAGCTTCTATATAATCTATTGTATTGTATGTATGTACATATGTATCAAAATACATGTGCCCAACGAGGTCAAAAGCTACAGCATTCGCAAAACGTAATGTCAAAGACTAAACAAAAGTTTGTTTTAAACAATAGTTAAGTAATATTCGGTTTATATTAAAATAGACATAATAAACTTATGCCTCGCAATTTATTATTTATGATAGATGTATTCGAATGTTATATACATTCATATGTAACAACTGATGACAACGTGTCTTAATTGCCACCTAATTGCAAACACAATTGCAAAAAAAAACGATATTCGATTTATATATATATATATATATATATATATACAAGGGAATCAATGTTCTAGCATACACTCGAATCTAAAAGTTTTCGATCATTCTGAATGTTGTTAACATATACATTGTATATCATATATATACATATGTATATGTAATTAACTCTTTCGCTTCAAATTTCCATACAATAGAATATATCTTTGGCTTTGTACTTCAAACACAACCATCGAATCCCCACTTTAAATATTTCACGATCTTTGTTATCGTGAAATCCCACGTTTAATTACACTATGCAATATCATTTTCTGTCCAGTTTATTCGCTACTTGTTACATTTAGCTGTCGCTCTCCGAAAGTTTGCTATATTGACACTAACTCTCCTATCTGATTATTCTGAGTAAGTCTCAGTTTAAAACTCAAATTAATGTGCCAATTAGCTACCTAGTACCTGAAGCGCGTTAAAATAAATCTTATTAATGCACATAAAACTTATAAAATTGAAAAATGAGATTACAGGTTTTGTTTTCCTTACCTTAACCTATGCCATACGCAGATCAATTCTGATTAACAATTACATTGGTATCCCATTTTGTTATTTTCTTTCTTGTGAATTTTAAATTATATTTCTTTTTTAGCATCTGTATGCATATTTATACGATATAGTAATCTGATCTTCAACCACAACTTTTCATCTAACAATTTTATTTTCATTCTACCACCGTTCCTATGCGAGAAATATTGTTTAGTAGTCAGTTAAACAGTAAAAAAGTTGGTTAAGTTTCCATAGTAGTATTATTATAAATGAACAATGAAATAGAACTTCAGTATAAACCACTGAGTCTTAGGATGATTTTTCACTTACGATCATTTTTCCAAATGCGCCTCCACTATTTTATTGCATAGTGAATTAATTTCGGTGTTTTTTGTATAAAGCCAAATACAATTTGAACATTTGGCTACAAGTTTTTTAGATTTTAAAAATCTTATCAAATTTAGTACGTCAGCATTGACAAACATACAAGTACATATGTACATACTTATGTATGTGTACTCGGGATTAAGTTCAAACATTTAAATCTGATATATATATATAAATATATATATATTGAATCTCGATCAGTAGCTTAAGTAGTACATACCTCAAACAAAAACAATGTTTAATTTGAGTATTACATAAACACAAACTATTAATTTAAAATCGGATAATTATAATTTTTATAAGTCTGTACAAAAAATAAACCAATTATTTGACAAAATTAATGTTTCATTTATAAATTTACCTTTTTTGTTTTTGTAGTCCATTTTGATAATTATGATTTTTATCGTTTTTATTAAGCTTGCTTACATGTTTACCCAAAAATGCCAAAATGCTGATGTCATATTGAAGACCACAACGTATACACTACGTATGTATGTATGTATGTATGTATATCATATTTGTTTACAGATAAATATGATATATGAAATTGGATTTATGAACAATGCTCAGATGTGCCAGATTATCAATTTATATATGCATAAGTATACAACTAAAAGTAAACTCTGCAACTCCAACTCCTATTGTCCGATCGTTCAAATTCGATTAAACATACATATATGTATAATCAAAAATACATTCAAACATCAAACAAGTAACCGACTACGTAATACTCTGATACAACTGTAAAAAGAGCTCAAACAGGCTTGACCTTTAAAGGAGCTTATTAGCTATCCAAGTTACCCAGCTCTAAAACTGTTTAAAATATACTCTAGATATGTAGCTAGCCATGGCTAGATACATATACTTATAGATGCGGATCAAGAATATATTTGCTGGCTTTGCCCGAGCTTAATATTTTACTTAAAATTCGATGAGATGTGCGTTTGATATTTAGCGGTAAAATAGAGCTAGGTACAGGATATCCGAATCGGGTGCTCTCGACTCAAGCACTCTTACTTGTTAAATAAATGCAGAGTATACAACAAAATGAATGAATGAAATATAAATAATTATTGTTAAACTGTAATGAGTAAACGAATGTTTTAACAGTTATAGGTGGCAAATAATTTGGAATCATATTCGCTGGGCGATACTGGATATCGGCTGAAAGGTAAGCTATATTTTATATACATACATATATATGCGTATAAGGTAAACTTATGTAATTTACTCTTTCCAGACTACTATCGTATTTGTAATCCTCATTATCAGCAGTATCAGCAGTAGCAAACATTGAACGGAAGGACGGCCACAAAGGGATGGGTGGGGGGGGGGGGGGGGGTTGATAAAATGCATCAATATGAAGTGAAACTCTTAAAGCATATGCGTATCCTATACGCATGATGACATTATAATATATATATATATATATATATTTACATACTATGAAAACTTGAAAGTTCCTATTTTAAAGAAATTTAAAGCATGACATTTCATGTGGCTAAATATACATAATTATGTGTAAGTAAATTAACAAACGACAGATTACTAATTACTAATTAGTAAGAATTAAAAATTATACGGAAGTGTTCCTAACTATTCAAAATATATGTAATCTTAACAAGAAATTATATCAAATTATCATGAATAACTAAAATAATAGAATTCATACCAAATAATCGTATGTCTGTGTAGCAACCGCAACTCTCTTTACACATACATACATACATACATACATAAATGCATAAATACATACATACATACATACAGGTGTATATTTGAGTGAGGAGTACAATAATTAATTGTCTGTTTCACACAACATAAGTACTAACACACACTCACATAACACACACACACACACACACACCTATTTATGCATATGTATACCAACATATGTACGCAACGGAAAATACATACACATACATATGTAATCCTAGATGGTACTTACTTGTATGTAGGATGAGAATTAGAGAGATGCAAACTGAGTTCCTAGCATTGTATTGCTTTATGCCTTTATTTTCTATTTAAGTATGAAATTAAACCAATATAACAAATACATAACGAAAGCTCTGATTTAAGTTTACAAATCAATTTCGGCGAGCCGAACATTTCATGCACCTTCCAATCAGTAAATCTACAGCTACCCGATCCCAAAGATCAATATCTATGTTCAAAACCTCTATGAATGATATGCATATTTAATACATGCATTTACATTACATGCTCTTGGAAAGTGTATGTGACCTAAAAGTTTTATTGAAATAATGTAACATAATTACATAACATTATGTGTACATACATACATACATGTATGTATGTAACTGACTTGCAAACATATTAATGCATGTGTACATGTACAAAATATTTTTAAAAATGTGCCAATCTTTTACTTTGCTATGCATTCATATGTATGTGTACATACATACATACATACATACATACATGCATCAAATACATGGCTTGTCTTCAAAAAGGTTCTCACACACACACACACACACACACACATATACATATATTTAGAAATATTCGCTATTCTCATTTAAGTTTCTAAGCATATTATATGTATGTACGATCGTATAAACATGCACACAAATATGCATACATACATACATATGTATGTATGTATGTATGTATGTATTGACTTAGCGAAGGAATCCCTTTTTTGTGTTGTGGAATATTTTGGTTTTATATAAATTAATAATGTAAATATATTTCATCTTGATTCACCTAGTTCTTTGTATGTATGTATGTCATTCGAAATTATACCATCGATTCGTGGAATTTACGCACATTTCCTTAGATATATCCGTTCCGAATTCTCAAAATTTCTCGAATATCGAATTTTTTGAAGAAAGACAAGCATGATTCTTGTCTTGTCGAAAGTGGTCGACCAAGTCTTAAGTACGCAAGACAAATACAAATACAAATGCACATTTATGTAACTATATTTATACAAATAATTACACACAAACGCAACAAAGATGCAATACCTTTGCAAACATGTATATGTATGTATGTGTTAATTAAATACATTATGAGTTCCTTGAGATTTAAGATGATGGTTATCTGATAGTATCGAAAACCTTCGTAATAGTTTTAAACTTCTTTCCACAAAACTGCATTTATATTTTTTTTGTTATTTAATGTGGCTATATTTGTTATATTTGGTTAAAGTTTGTGTCCATATAAAAAATGGATAGAAATAATTATTGCTTGAAAGGCTTTCTCAAGGTTAACAAAACTATTTCACAATTATAATTTGAGCTATAAGTTATAAGGCTTCCATTGCAGCGTCGAGCGTCTGATGTAAAAGCTCACCTGATGAATATAATACTGTTATGTGTACCACAAATCGGAATTCCTCTCCAAATATGTATTTAACGAGACTTTGAAATGTCGCAAGAGAGCGTCCTACTTTACTATTGGGAGTATACATACATATTCGAAATATTGCAAACTCAATTATTACAAATTTTTAAATAATGTACATGTATGTAGATTGATCGTTATAATTAGTTTATTTATTACAAGTTAATTTAACTCACACTGAGCATAAATTATATTTTTGTTACTTACATATTTGCAATATGAGGAAGTTCTTGTCATTTGAAAATTTTTAAATAGAGCATTACATTTATTTCGATAGCAATTAAAAGGCTACAAACATAGACAACACACATACTGAGGACAAAATTCCTATGAAACTCTAAAAGATGTATACATATATATATATATATATAAATATATATATATATATATATGCAGAACTAAAAGCAAGCATACACTTACAATTAATGAATAAGAAACAACTTTAATTAAAAGTTCCTATAGTATTAAATATAAACCATTTTTAGCCATAAGAACGCAAAACATGCAGTACGAAATGTATCTAAACAAAACAAAACAAATATGTACATACACATACATATACATATACATATATATATATATGTGTATAGGAATTAGTATATATGTTTTAGAACTTGCACTTAAATTATGTTAACGAAAAGAGAAATAATACGGAAATAAGACACGAAACCTCGCAGCAAAGTGAATAGTTGTAATGTTATACACACTAACAAAAAATGAATATCCATAAATATATACATATATGAATATACATACATGCATACATGAATACATATGTATATGTATGATGCATAAGTCCAAATATTGTGCTTACATTCATACTTACATATATACAGATATACAGATATACAGATATACATAAGTAATTTGTATTTATACAGGAAAAGAAAAGACAACAAAAACCGTTACACTCTCATAACATACATACATACATACATAAACATTAAAAAAATAGACACACATACATACATACATACATACATGGCTGATTATGAACTATCGCGATTTATAGTTAAAATGACACACATTCCGTGAGCTGGTAAGCATACATACATATCACACTGTATTTTATAAGAAAGTGCTTATGTAGCTGCTTGCCTAACATGGATTCCCCCAATGTTAAAAGTAGTCGTACATTCTGCTTTCAGCGATGATCCCTGACTCATATTCCTGTGTGCTTATACATATGTATAACTATGTATGTACAAACACGTGTATGTACATACGTATCCAATGAACACACGTCGAACATGAATCAATCATTTACTGTAGTAGTTGAGCAAATAATTAATGTCAAATTTATTATACTAGCAACCACCCGAAATAAGCTATGTATGTATTTTATATAGTTTTCTTCCGACGTACATGCATAATTACAAATAAACATGCATACATACATACACACACACACACACACACACACACACACACACACATTGTGCAAGAGTATGCATCAACATACAATACATACATACATACATACATACATTCATGTAACTGTAAGTACAGAATAATCATAATGTTAATCAGAGTTGCTGCAGTAATTGCATTGAATTTACAAAATAAAAATACATATTTATAAAGTTCCTATATAATGAAAGGCAAAAGATGTGCAGATATTATAAAATTATAAATAAAGACATGAAAAATATAGTCACATGTGTGTACACATATGTATGTATATCCATACATATGCACTTATTTTCTTCTTATTATCATTATCATATGCTTTATTTCAGACCCAGCAAGCAAATATGCCAAAACAGAAATATGTTGTCTTTCTACCTGAGTACTCAGTCAGATTTACATATGTAAGACAATTAATATTTCCAAAAGAAACTTTTAAATTTTATCACCTGTTCTACACTTCACCTCAATCTGATATCTCTATCTACCAGTTTAATTTTTCAGCTTTTCAATCTATTTACTCAATGCTTTTCGATAGAGACTTCTTATTATTTTTGGAGGCTTCAATTCGCTTCAATTTTAAAGTTGTTTTGGTCCGGTCCACAAAACCGAATGAAAAATCGAACGAAATTGCAACACAACCTTCTTCTTCGACCGCGGGGCTGAATTGGTATGCGGTCATTAATGAATTGATATGATATGAAAGTGATCGCATGATAAACAGCAAAGTTTCATTCACCAGTTTTCCGCCCTTTTTCCGACTTTGGGCTTAAATTTCCTTATCATTTCAAAATCACGTATTCCATTCTTTTGCTTTGATAAGTTTGGAGCTGATCGGATTTAAAACACAAAATGCAAATTCCTGACATTGCGAGCGGGCTTTTAAAAATTTTTAAAATCACGTTGTTAATAGTTTTTTACGTAAAGTTTTGAAAATGAGTTTGAAGCAACAAATGTTAAATCAGTGTTAATGGTTTGCTCCACGTCAGGGATACTGTTAAGCTAATCGGAGACCCGATTTCAGGATCTTGTCATACATTTAAAAAATGATTTGCAAACTCTTAAGCGTTTTGTCCGAAAGACAACACAAATATTACGTAAGGTATATAGAATCAATGCTGAGGAGCAAAATGAGCACAAAATAGTCCGAACCTCATTTTTTTAAATATTATTTTTTCATCAATATTTTTGTTATTTAAGAGGCAACATCCCCTTCAGGTTACCTCGTTTGAAGAGGAAAGTTTATTAATATTATAAGATTACTTTTTGTAGGTATTCATCTAGTGCGTACAGAAGATTCCTTGGGAATTCAAAAAATTGCATTGGAATCTGTTGACAGTAAGACAGCTGCAAAGCCTTACAAGGGGGATTTGTTGTTAGTTATACTCTTACACTGCCATGATTAGGATATATTTATTGGGTTATCTTCACTTATTGGAACTTTATTTGTATTGCAGGAACCATTCTAGACATCATTTGATGATTCACCAAACATTCATCGATTATTTATCATTTTCAAAATTAATGTTTTTTTCTCGAATATTTGATCATATCGGAAATCTCCAGAAAATAGCACGTATGTCATTTAATGGCAATAAATATTTTTTCTTTTGGCATTTAACTGTATATTTCTGGGGGCCCCAGAAAAGTGTGTTTTCCAAAATATTATCTCTGATCTACCAATAATGGGAGTTAAGTTAAAGTACATACAAAATATATATGAAAGAAACCCAAAATGATACATCAAATCTTTCTCTCAGAGATCAAAACTGCTGCAGCAGTCGCATTTAAATACCCGCATTGTGAGTATATACACTCAAAACTTTAATGAGTGTAGTTTTAAATGTCCTAATTTTTAAATATTTTTCCACGTCAGATAAATGTGGCTAATAAGGCCTTGGTTGACCAAAAGGTATCGTTTGACGATAAGTATTACTATTTTCTGGTAATTCAGCAAGTAAAGTATGGACGGTAGCCAATAACGAAAGGTCCTTCGCCTATGGAAAAACGCTTGACTATAAGTAGTGTAGCTGGTAATGCACAAAACGTTTGACGATAAGTAGTAAAGCTGGTAATGCTTAATACGCTTGACGAGAAGTTATGCAGCCGGTGGTATTTAGCGAAACGTTTGACGCTAAGTAATGCAGGCGGGCGTAAAAAACTAGTAACGCATTGGAAAATAAAATATCGGTAACAGCGGTGTTTACAAATACAGAATAAGGATCAGTACCCGGTCATCCTGTTTCAAGTTCGACGTTCCGACGACTGAATATCAACGCTGGGCATAAGCGATAACAGCATGAAAACAAAAAAATTTCGATTATAAATCAGGGGATATGGGGAACAGCGAATGTATAAAACTGTTTTTTATCTGATTGGGTTGCTTGGATTATTTTAGTAGGTAAATTTTGTGTGGGAGAATGCTTAATCTACAGCCAATTGGTTTCAAACTCATTCAAAAGCTCAACGTATAAAATTAATGAATGAGTGAGTTTTGAAATCATTTCAAAAGATTTGTAGGAAAATTCACCCATCTATGTGGAAAGCGAGGGACAAGATTGCATGGGTAAAGTTTCATTTTTGTGAGATTCTCTTCATAATCCGTATCATTCCTTATCATATAGCATTCGAGTTCTCCAAATCAGAATTAATTTGGTGCTCAAACTTAAATTTGTCCCCGGTTCGCTGCAGACCGCTTTAATTAAATACCCTAATGAAAATTTTATTTTTAAAATTTAATTCGTAAGGTCTCATTTAAATGTGTACATAGTTGTATAATTTTTAATGGAAAGTGTTATTTAACTAACATATGTATGTAAATACCTATATGTACATACATGCACCGTTGCACTGTAGGTCAAAGAGTCATATTTCTTAGCAACGTCATTTATTGATCAGATTTCAAAATAATAACTGTTGGTGCCAACGATAATCAAGTGCTTGTACTTTCATTTTATAAATTTCAAATGATTCATATACATTTTGTTCGTGACAAGTTTTGAGAACATTTTTATTTTTGTAGCTCGCTTTCAATATTTAAAGAGTAAGTTATTTAAAATCGCGACCGTTAGCTAGCATTTTTGCAATAGACTAGTAACGTTACATTTTAAAATTAAGTTATTACATAAATTCAAAACAATAGCAATATTGCAAATTAGGCATGCATTGTATGCACCAATATTATTGCAATCAGAAATCGTTTTTTTTATATCGATTTTAGGCTAATGCAGGCAGCTATCGATAAATTGAAATAAACTTGATCTGCGTATGGTATACAAGAAATATTATAGAACACTGGCCGACACCCATTGATGCAGGGCACGGCGAATTCAACAATTGCCTTAATGTTAAAAAGTTTCTAATCATGAGACTATGATACAGACGAACCACCAATTTTGATGCTGATCAATAATAAATATGTACATGCATGTATTTATCGACTTACTGCTTCCTCCTATTTCTTTATACAATTACAATTTACCATATACCATGTACGCGTATACAAATTGAACCAATTTTGTTACGAGTATATAATTAGATAGGGATCATCTTTAAGAGCAGTTTCATAATGGTCCGCAAAAGTATTTTGATAAAGGCATATGAAATGTTTCATCTTTTGTAGAACTTATAATATTTAAAGTAAGAACATCTTTCACATAGCCAAATATTCCCTTCTTAAAATGTGAAGTTTATTTGAGGTTCCACTTTCTAATATTCTATAGATATGGGTAAAAGGTCGGAAATCAATCAAGATTTAAATAATGTTGAAGTTTATTTGAGGTTGCACTTTCTAATATTCTATACATATGGGTAAAAGGTCGGAAATCAATCAAGATTTTCTATAATGTATATTGTCAATTAAACGCGTTTAAGAACAATAAAACCACTAAAACATTTTCCCCAGAAGATGATATATTCTTAAAACTTAAAACATGTGGCAAATTTGATCATCCGAATGATCAGACGGAAGCAGTTTTGAAAAACAAACTTGCCTACGAACAATAATAACAAATATTTACACAGTTAAAATAAACATGCATTTACATTAGGGGGCCAAATAATTGCCGAGAGTTGTTTCTCATAAAGATTATAAATCATAAAGCCGAATTATTAACAAAGTTCCTCACATATGTTGGAGCTAATACATAAGATTGGCCTCCTTTAACTTAACTTTTATTAAGTTAATTCTATGCCCCTACGATTGCAAAAAGTCATAGAAACCAAATTATACCATTGAACCTAGTTTTGCGAATTAAAATCTATTTTTATAGTAAATATTTTGTCGAATTAAATTAAGATTTTAAATTTCTGTAATTTAGTATTGAAATGCATTAAATAATTGTTATTTCATTCTTTTCGGATCAAATAAATAACGAAATAAGAAGGGAAAAGTTGGGATTTTCCACTATTCAAATACTGTTGACATCCATTGTAGATACATTAAACTGTCGGATAGACTCAAAAGCTTCATTAATGTTGAGAAGAGAGCGTTTCTAAATCTTTATACTTAAGTATATATAACTGTATAGGAATACGCTTAAAGCCTTTGGCGCGGTTTCCTGACGACATCAAAATCGTTATTTTCACTGTCAAAATGGTACACAGATCTGGTTAGTTCAGAGGGTACGACTTCACATTAAATACTGTGTTGATGATATGCTTCTTCCGAAGCTTCCAAAGAGATAGATAAAATTCTACAAAGCGGGCTTCGGAGCGGAAACCTGGAGAGCATTTATTTTGCAAATGAGGTCCAGTAATTGAACTTCTTTGTTCGAGGAGCTATAATGGATTTTATATTTTTTGTCGAAAACATAATCTTATACACTTATAAATGTATGTGTATATTATTTCACTCAGTCCAAACCGAAAGACCTAGAGCGGAGATTCGGAAATAAATTGATTGAAAACTGTTATTGTTTATCAGCCAAACAAAATAATTTTCAAAGATCTATATATTTGTTGATTCATTAGTGCTTAAAGTGTTAAAGTGATCCATCAGTTTTTTGGCCGTGCAGTTAACTTTCTAAGCTCCGATGAATCACGTATCAATTAAGAATTTAATACAGATTTTTGAACATTTAACAATCCCAACCAGCGAGCTGGATTTACTCAAAGTGGTGAAACATGACTTGAATTTCCGCATTGTGATGACTTACAGCCTAAGAGGAAATTTTGCCAGTCAGCTCAAATAATATACAATTATAGATTTACAAATTTATATGTATTCAAGTGTTTACATACATACATAAGAAAAGTGGTATACGTACATACAATACATATACATATTTATATGTATATATAATCGAATATAACTTTGCATATTTCGACAAATTCGTTCAGTATATGTATACCAAAGACATTCGAAAAGACACTCACACACACAAGCACACATACTTATTTTTCATAAATCTTATTATTTGTGAGTAACATTTATGA